>CAJNIZ010045482.1:8263-56226 GCA_905231905.1 Symbiodinium pilosum
TAGGGTGTGGGGTTGAGGGTTCAGGTGCTGCTGGAGTTCAGAAAATTCCTCAGATTGCAGGAGGGACTTTGAATGAGATCCCTGTAGCTTATGGTGGAATGCGGGGACTACCTGGTCATGAGGGGTGTATAGGCACATTTAAAGTCCATGAGATTCTTTGGGCGCGGGCTAAGCAGTATCTTCATACGTTCAGCATATGGGAGCTGCGAACCCGCAGCCTTCAAATTCATGATGTCTGTCACTTCGCTAGAAAGCTCACCGAAGTCATACAAAGGTCTTGCGACTGATTTTGCCGGGAGCCCAAATCTGCAAGGGGAGCTTTATGGGTAGTTATGGATTATAGATGGATTGTAATTCGGATGACTAGGATTATATCCTAATGAAGGCCGCTTGTGTCACCCCCTCAGAACTATCCTTGAACATCAAGTTTTATTCGCTGACAGGAGGAGAGGGCGGAGAGGGCAGGTGATGCTCCGCATTCCAGACGAATGAGCTACACTGCCGGTCCCTGAGCGGTGGGCTTTGGTGACAATATTCTGAAAAGGGTCCAGGTACCTATATGAGGAATAATCTAGACTCCCTGAAGGGGTTGTATATAGGGGACTATTTAGGGAGCACTAGAGGCGTGATTATTATCTGAGATACTCGGAGTTCAGATTATAGCTCATAGAAGATGTACTTACGTCCCAAAGTGCCTGTTTAGGAACCCCTTTGGGCCTCAAGTCTACACTATGTAGGTACCTAGACGGGTCTCAAACTTTTATTAGAATATTCCATTCCTGCCAGCCCTAAACCCCCAAGTCCTAGACCCTACACCCCATATCCTAAACCCTAAGCCCTAAACCCTAAACCCTAAACCACAAGCCAGTTCCAAAGTCTGGCTAAGGATGATGCAGCCCAACTCCTGACGCTGCAGGCCTCGGCGAGCATCGTGTTTAGGGGTTTAGGGGTTTAGGGTTTAGGGGGTTTAGGGGTTTAGGGGTTTAGGATTAAGGGTTTAAGGGTTTAAGGGTTTAAGGATTTAGGGGTTTAGGTGTTAGGGGGTGTAGGGGTTTAGGGTTGAATTGCTTAGGGGTTTAGGGTTTAGGGGTTTAGGGGTTTAAGGGCTTAGGGGTTTAGGGTTTAGGGTTTCGGGTAGTGGTGGTAGCAGTAAGCCATGTCAATACTCACCTTATAATGGTGGTGGTCGTGGCAGAAGGTGCAGGAGCAGCCGGTAGCGATGGAGAAACACATGGAGCATGAGATAGAACTTGGAGTTGATAAGTGTGTATATATATATATAGGTTTAGGGTTTAGGGTTTAGGGTTATATACCCTAGGGATCCAAATAGCCCAATGTAGGTCATATCTACAGCCTTTAGGGCTCAATGTAGGGATTATTTGTATACATGGATCCATAGGCATATATATCTACACATGGAGTATAGGGTTTAGGTGTAGGGTGGAGGGTCAGGCGGTTTTTGTAAGGAATGGAAAAGTACAGAACAGACACTACTGCATCATTAGGTGTCAGTGTTTACAGTCACGAGCGAGGCATAGTAAGTAGCTTACGAATGGCTATAACTGGGGTTATCATGTGGCTTATGCTGGTTAAAAGTACACCTACTAAGTCCCTATAACCCTCCGAAGTACCAGCCCTTTCCTGCTTATGGTACAAGGCTTTAGGGTTTAGGGTTTAGGGTCGTTGAGTCAACATCCTGGCAAGGCTGCCGGTATGCAATTTGCCCTAGTATGACTTCTTGGGGTTGGGTCTTGTCCCTTACACCCTGAATCCTAAACCCATGCACCCCAAACCATAAACCCTGATTGTTATCTTTTGTCAGGACTGAGACTTTCGAAAATAATTGTACCTTCTTGGCAGACCGGAGATGAATACCGTAGTTGTGACATGTGTTTAGGTAGTTGCTTAGAAAGATGTTTTCTTTTCTTTTGGAAAGCAGTCAGATCTGTCAGGCTGAATCCCAGCAGCAGCTTCGCCAGGGCTTTGCAGCTTGGATGGAATCACGTGGGCCTGCAATCCCTGCAATTTCTCGCCTTCAAGAAGTGTTTATAAACAAGTGTTCATAGTAGCTTAGAACGGTTTCAGCATGCTTCCGCTCTTCCGTGGGAAGCTCAGGCCACAGCATTCTTGGTGTTCGGCCGCACCCTCAGTGAAAAGGGTTCAGTACTTCTTACAATGAATTCTGCAGGTTTACAAAGCGCAGATGCCAGCTCTTGGTTGCCTTCCTTGGTTCCTTGCCACCCGAACACTAACGGAGAATCAGATGGAAACTGGGATTATGGTCCCCCTTAAGTAGATAGAATATGGCTTTGGGTATGTTATAATAAGATCCCCATATACCCAATATTCTATCTATTTAAGGGGGACTATATATAGGGGTTTAGGGTTTAGGGTCACGAGCCACCCTTCGAGCGAGTCAGGATCCATCATTGCCTATTTCTACTACACCGCCAGGGACACCGACCATGCAACTTTCTTCTTGGCGCTTGGTTCGGGTTTTTCTGTTCACAGCACATAATGGGAAAGAAAATGGCAGCTACCATGGTATGTCGGGGTATTATTGGGCAATCTACTGTTTGTTAGTTGGAGTAAGTTGCTTTCAGCTAGTGATCATATCGAATCAGGTGCACGCCTGACTACGCTGACTGCCCAACTGTCAGCTTCTTGTAAGGAACATAGTTTATTGGGGTCTATCCTGGGGTCCCGCCCCTATTTAGGGAAACTACCAATATAACCATCTGCTGAACTTGAGGTTGGAGTTTTCTGAAGAATAGGGATCCAGCATGTTGCCCTCAGCGCTAGAAGGGCCAACCATATGTTCTTGAACCACGTTGGTGTGCACGTGCTCTTGTAGTTATACACATAATCCGTACCACAGAAACGGCGTCAGAGTCCAGTGGCGTTGAGAAAGCCAAGGATTTGTGTTTTACAGTCTGAAGGCTCAAGTATAGCTGCGACAGTCTGACACTTGTCTCGGAGGTGCCCATCAACGTGTCAAAGACCAATCTTTCCTACATCGACGGAGCCGTTGCCATCTGCTTTCTGTGCGAGTATGTGTGTCTACTTCTTTCAGTCTTCCTACACTTGATGGTAGCTCAGAAACACTGGGCCCCCTTAAGGCTCTAAGCCCAGAGGAATGCAACACGTGACTTAGCCTCATTGCCCAAAATTCATCATGGGGGGTGTACATGTAACGGCTAAACGAAGGTATATACCATATCCCCTTGCACCCCACTAGCTCTCCATAAGGCAAGCAGGATGAGCTCTGGTGGATGGGCCTACATCACCTCGGGGCCGCTTCTCTAAACCTGACTAAATGAGTGAGACTAAGAGGTGGATGGCTTAGCCTGGAGAGCCCATTGCTAAGGAAACCAAAATTGCGGGATTTTGGGCTCTTGCTTATTAGGGGTCAGGGTTTAGGGTTTAAGGTTTGGGGGGTTTCCCAAAATTAGGGGTACCTACTATAATGGAGAATCAAATGGAAAAGAACATGGAAAATGAAATGGAAACTGTGGTTATATAGGGGATTATAGGGATTAGGTTTTCCCAAAATTAGGGGTACCATTTTGGGGGTCCCTATAATAATGACTATAGTATTTTGGGGTCTATATTGGGGTCCCCTTGTTTTGGGAAACTACCATATGGATCCCCGCATCATCTAAGATATATTTCTTGATTCAGGTACACTGGGCTCCCTGGTAAGTAGGCTGGTGATGGGGTGCAGGCATAAAAGGGGAGGAGCTGTATGTGGCCATAGGGACCATGGTTACCAGATCCGACGGTTCCAGACAATGAGACTTACAGTCTAAACTCCTTAGAGGGGTTTATATAGGGGGTTATATTGCCTAAGGGTCTAGGGTTAGGGTAGGGTTTAGGGGATTATATTAGGGCACTACTGCAGGGCTCATCAAGGAGAATATTAGGAGTTTAGACTATATCTAATCTGCTGTTGCTGAAAGTAAGCCGTGTATATGGGGGTTTCCCATAATTAGGGGTACCATTTTAGGTTCCCCCTAATAAGGTTTATAGTATTTGGGGGTCTACTTTGGTGTCCCCCTATTTCGGGAAACTACCATATCTGTAGATATGGGGAAGGGGTCCCTATTGATCAACCGATATCAAGGATTGTAGTATTCAGGGGTCCATATTGGGGCTCACCTTTTTATGGCGACTACCGAATTTTCCCTTGCTATCCGTTCAATATGCCTGTCTGTATAACCCCTATAAATCTTTATGCAACAAGCAACTCCTAAACCTAGAAGAATTGATCCCTGCCGCGGTTGGCAATAAACCCCAAACCCCAGGCCCGAATCACCCGAATCCCTAGAGCCTAAAACCAAAACCCCAAACCCTAAATTTTTGGTACTGCCCCCACCCAGTAACAGTCTATATTAGGGGTCTTATGAAGGGCTATATATAACCATACTATACTTATTATCCAACTGTTACTGAGGGGGGGCAGTACCCAACCTAAACCCTAAACCCCTAAACCCCTAAACCCTAAGCCCTAAACCCTAAGCCTACACTTTTAAAGGTGGATTAATTTAGGGTTAAGGGTCTAGTTTTTAGGGGCCATGGTGGCATTCCCGAAGCCTGAGTTTAGGTATGGCGTGATCGATCTTCTCTCCTGGTTGCCAGGCAGGGCATGATGAACAGGGTTTACCTGGAGGCCCATGGGACTTAGTCAGCTGGAATTATAACCCTACCTATAATGCATGGACCTCCAAGTAGGGTTTAGAGGTCAGGGGCGCGTCGTTCTGGTTACCCCAGCTCTCCAAATTTGGACCCCCTGACCAACAAATGACTATCAGGGTCCTAGATTTGGGGGACGTCATTGTTACCACTCTTTTTGCTTCCTGCAATTCCCACCATTCCTGACTATTGTTGATGATGGTTACGCGAATGTGGCCTGACCCTGACCCTAAACCACTATACCCTAAACTATACCTTCAGCCCTAAACCCTAAAGTATTAAACCCTAAACTACTACGCCTACACCCTAAGCTACTAAACCCTAAATCCTAACTGGCCGCCAGGTTTGCTCCATCTTTGCACCTATCAGTCGATGGGGAGCAAGCGCTTCGGCCTCTCTAAGCATTGATGTTTAGGGTTTAGGGTTTCCCATCAAAACAGGGGGTTTCCCAAAATTAGGGGTACCTTTTTGGGGGTCCCAGTAGTAAGGATTGCAGTATTTGGGGGTCTATATTGGGGTACCCCTATTTGGGGAAAACTACCAGATAATATTTGCCCAGTTTAGGATTCATGGTTTAGGGCCTCCCCCCAACCCCCGGTAACAAGTACTACCCCCAAGACAGAGCCATCATGTAATGGGCATGGGGACAGCATATGTTTTTTGAGGGGTTGGTAAGATCAGCGGAGCGAATAAGCTTGCTGTTTTAAGCGTTCAAAAAGCACCAAAAACGGACAGCTAAATACCTCAGGGCAATGCACGCGCCCCAAGTGCACTACCTGTCAGAATCCAGAATCGTTTGGAAGGTAGAAGCGGAGCCTATAGCTATAGCTATAGCTCCCGTGTCATTTTCTGCGTTCTTTTCTATTGGATTCTCCATTCTTGGGGTAGTATCCCCCTACACCCCAGACAATCCCCATATAACTTCTATGTACTCCCTATATTACCACTATATAATTCATATATTCCCTAAATAGCCCTACATAACCGCTAGTAAGCAGAATTCCACAAGCAAGGCATCATGAGATACTGTGCGCTGCATGCGTGGCCTGGAGACAGATAGTAAACTCAAGGCTTGCTTGGAGTTTAGGGTTTAGGGATGTTTAGGGTTTAGGGATGTTTAGGGTTTAGGGGTTAGGGTTCAGGGGTGAGGGTTTAGGGGTTAGGGTTCAGGGCTTAGGGCTTAGGGTTTTGGGGTTTGGGGCTTAGGGGTTTAGGTTTTAGGGTTTAGGGTTGGAAGAGAGAAGGGAAACTACTAATAGTATAGTAGGGTATTATATGAGGACATAAATATGTAGGGATTATCAGTGGGGGATTGAGGGGAATAGGGCACTGAATAGGAGCAAGTTTTGGGTTTAGAGTGTGAGGGGTTTATGGTAGTAAGCCGGATAAGCACAGCGTTACCCCCCCGCCCATGGACAATCAAATGGAAAATGGCATGGAAGCCCGGCTAATCTAGGGATTATACAGGGATAGTCCCCCAGCAATGGAGGATCACATTACATGGAAACTACTGTTTAGGGGTTTCTGGTTGAGGGTAGTAGAGTAACCCCGTGCTAGAGAACTACCTCGTGGCGTGCTGCGAAGTTCAAAATACAGCCTTTAGGTGGAAAGACGATAAGACAAACGTTCAATACACAAACTGAGTGAAATCAAGCTGTAACAGCATTTCGGCGTCAAGCAAAACGGAACGGGGTTTTACACAACCCCAAATGGAAGAATGACACGGAACATGAGAACGATACTGGGGCTGTACAGGGTCTGTAGGGCTCAGGCTTTCAGGGATCCTTTACATCCTTTGGATGTCCAAAATGGGTCGTGGCTTAGACATTCCTAGACTCAGGGACACCCTCCTCGAGGTCCTTGCAAGAAGCACCATAAGACTTGTGCCCTGAACCCCAAGCCCTAGACCCTAAGCCCGAAGCCCTACTTAAACCCTAAGCCCTTATGCCTCTTCTCCCCCAGCAGAGAGACCAAAGTCAAAGCGGTGGCTCATAAAAATCACAGAATGCGTGAGATCCGGAATATAATGCCTGGCTGGGCCAGTGAACAATTGAAACATGTGGGGGTTTCCCAAAATTAGGGGTACCTCCCTATAATAAGGATTATAGCACTTCGGGGTCTTTTGTGGGTCCCCCCAGTTGGCATCTTAAGGTCCTGCGGATCTTCAAGCTGGAGCGCTATCTTCACTCCTTCCGAGACATGCTGGACATTTGCAAGGTGCACAAACAGTTGTACCCGAGGGAAGTATCTTTGAACTGATGCCTCAGGTAGAGTCAATGAGTTTTCTTGCGTAAGGATGCTTGGCGAGGTAAGGAAGCTGCGACGGAGTCCAACAGTAAACAGCCAGCTCTCAACCTTCACAGCTTTCCATGCATAGCCTTCAAAACTTCATTGTTTGAGGACTGACTAGATAGGGGACTGCACGTCGCCTGTCAACCATTATCCCAATATAACCCCTATTATAATACAGTAGCTTCCATTTTATTTTCCATTATCCCTATATAACCCCTATAAAGTGTACGAATGAGCCGGGGAGTGGTCTTTTAATGCACGTTGGCCGTGAATGGTGTGTTTCGCTCCGTTGCTTGTACCTGGAAACAACTTTGTCAGAGAATTCACCCTACATTCGAAAAAATGCAGTGCTTGAAAACGTTGTTTGGGATTGTCTCCTTTTCAGGCGAAACCTGTTTGGTTTCCTGAAAATCCCACACCTGCAGATGCATGTACATGACATCAGGGGTTGATGCTGTCAATACTAAAATTCCTGCATGACCCCGCAAGGCTATGACATAATAATTCCCAAGGTATCAGGTACTTAGGGTCACACAGATTTTTAACAAACTTTCAACCCTCGCCCCAATCCCTGCATGACCATATCCCCAATATACCCCTTGAAGGGACCCAAGATGTTTAGAATCCACCGCAGGGTACCATGAAGAAACCCTGGCCGCCCAGCTAGGCCTCATCTGTTGGACTACGAAGTAGGGTTTAGGGTTTCTCCGCTACAATAGCAGAGTTTGGAAAACGAAATGGAGCCTTTGGACCGTACAGTGGCTTGTAGGAAATATAGTTCCTTGGGCGGGTTGTCAAATGCCTTTCAAGTTACCTTCCCCCAAACTAGCATGCAACCCCATATAGTCCTGCAGCGAACAAAACAGCCCCCCCGATTGGTTTGGATTTTATAGGACAAGAAGCAATAGCCATTTCATCGCTTTGTGACAGCGTGCACATCCGCCATGGTACTTAGCAGTCACAGCAGCCAAAGCCACTAAGGCAAGTTCAGCACTAGAGTGATACTATAGTAGTTTCCATTTTCCATTATCCCCATATAACCCCAATATACTACATTACTTTCTTTTGTCTTTTCAATTATCCTTGTATAATCCCAATGTACTGCGGTAGTCTCCGTTTGCTTTGCCTTTATCCCTAGATAACCCTAATATACTATAGTACTTTCCATGTTTTTTCCATTATCCTTTTTGTAATGCTGAACTTGGTTGTTGGATTGTGCGCTTCCACGCCCACTTCGAGGAGAACGGTGGCATCCTCACAGCTACACTGGTATCTTGTCATGGACTTATTGCTGGCCTTTGGTTAGCTGGGAATGAACGGAAAAGAACATGGGAAACTATTATAATGTGGTTTCTAGGGACTACCATAAGGATCCATTCCTTCATTCCTAGCTAACCAAGTGTAAGATTGGTGCTTAAGCGGGAGTGGGGGGCTGGATATGGGCGGACATCTGCAAAAATAGGCATGGAGACGACCAGGGACCATCATCCTACCCCTGGTGAAGCTCCCAAAAGAGGTGGAGGCATGTTTCACGTGCCATCCTTTAGCCAAAAGCCAGTTTTTCCAGTGTTATGATTAGCATTGTTATTGGTACTATTGGTAGTCTTATCATACTGATAGTGTTATTGCTACTATTATTGCTATTCTTGCTGGTATTTCTATTTTGACTAATAGTCCGTAGCTTCGTAGCTTCGTCGGCCATGCGTGGGCGGCGAGGAACGACAGCAGTATAGCAAACAGTACTCACACTCACTTCGTTCAAGTTCTCTTCAGTTTCATCGACAAGTCGCACTACTAAGGTCAAATATAAGCCAAAAGCTGTGTGGGTCCTGTTTGCTCGGAGATGCTTAGTTTGCCAAGAGCTTGCTCTCACTGGAGAGACTCTAAGGAGGTAGGGTTGCCGTGTTATCCTGCCAAAAGAGTCTCTCCGGACTTTGAGTGCAATCGTAGCAAGTTAAGTGATGGGGAGATGTCTGCAAGAAGTTGTTTCAAGATTTGTTGACTGCTCGATGGGTAAGTTGCGTGTTGCTTGTTATTGCTGGGCCGACCAGACTGAGCATGTCCTCAGCCCACCTCGCATCTGAAGCCGAGGTGCTGTCAATGTTTGTTTGGATGTCTTTCTCGACCATGCTCTTCCTGACCGAGAAGGCAGATTTAAGCAATTGAGGGCCTTACTGGGTCAGCAACTATGAAGGACAAGTATCTGCACACACTAGACCCGGAGAATCTGAAGTTTGCAAGTGAAACAGGTGAGACTTACAACAGGTGGTTGCGGCAGCAGGTCTTGCCAGGTACATTAGACCCATGAGGTTACGGAGATCTGCCGCCCATTTCTGTATTGCGTGTGTGGCAACAGTGTTCCTCCCATTATATTATAGTATATTGTAATATATCATAATACACCATAATAATATATTCTATATTATGATATACTATAGTATAATATATTCGAGTATGTGGAGTATATAATAAAAATAATAATAATAATAATAACAACAATAATAATAGTAATAATAATATAGCATGATATACTATAATGTGTTATCATCATATACCAACATCCCTGCAGCAAGCCCCACAGCCTTGCCGTTCACTCGAGCACACGCTGCGCAGCAAAACCCCGACGACGAGATGAATGACGAAGTTTATGGTTCGGTGATGCGATCTCTTTGGTCTGAGATCATCAATCTGTCCCTCGGACAAGGGAGCAATTTGAAACTGCCATGTTCAAAGAAGGAGAGGACTGAACTGGCGGTTGCTGGTGTAGTCTTCAGGATTTCGCTGGACATTTCTTGGCTTCTGACAGTACAACTGGGTTGTACGGACTTGCATGTTTTTACAACATAGTGTGATTCTGGTGTAGTCCTCCACAACCTGAGGTTTAGTAGTGGGGGCCACTCCGAAACGTGTAAGTGTAGCGCATAAAGCTGTGTAAGAGTCTTGCAGAGAATCATCCTTTCCTTTCCATCCAAGGCATGGTGAGTGGCCTTGGGCCGACTATACTCCCATGGGTAAGGCGGCTCTCATGCAAGGGGCTTGAGAAAGTCGATGTTCGCTTCTGAGCTTGTTTCGTCTCTGAACTACAGTACATCTGCCTATCCATCCCAGAATGCTCCTGATTTCCTTGCGCCCTCCGGTCCAGCAATGTTACCACGAAACACAGGCCATTGGCACCGTGATTGGCCTTTTCAGCATCATGCTCTTCTGCATCCCGATCGGAATCTTTGGAGAAGGCGGCAAGCCTTGTCTAAGCTACCCGAGGTCATTAGCGCAGCTCGCGTCTCAAGATCATGTGAGTTGTTTTTGAAATCATGGGCCCCTTTTGGCTATAAATTCTATGACAGCACCTAACTAATATCTAGAGGTAGCAAAATGGGACGCTATTTTTGGGAACTACCCATGTGGTAACTAGCCCCGACTTAAATTTGAATTTAGGTTGGCCGCAGACATCAGTCCCACCGTCCCATCCCCTTCTTGAAAGGAAGAGCTGTTGTGTGGTACCTGCTTCACTGTAGACAACGCCCCCAATTGTTGCATGGGCTGGGGGAAAGACTTAATGTGCCCTAAACCCTAAACCCTAAACCCTATTTTTCAACTGTGTTGTCTTCGGTAAGCTGGCCGTCCGCAGGCCGACGCCCGTAGAGAGAGCACACCAAGAATGGAGCTAAAGAGAGTGCCCCGTCTCAGTAGAATGGTACTAGTATTATTGTCATTCTTCTGAACAATCATCGTATTATTATCATCATTATTGTTGTTGGTATGTTGATCATTCCTTTTTTAAAAAAAATTGTCTGGTTTCTCTACGATTATTATTTTAGATTTTCATTCGAGCTCTTGGAGACCTAGACCCTAAACCCCTGAAACCCTAAACCCTAGCAAAGCTTCAAAGCTGTGCCCTCTTTAGCGCAGGTTTCATGGAAAAAGTCCGAGCAGACAGAGCACTGTCCACTGAAGCCGCTTGACTGGATTCCTTGATGGCCTGTTTAGGGGGAGGGTTTTAGGGTTTAGGAGTTTAGGGCTTAGGGGGTTTAGGGCTTAGGGTTTAGGGGTTTAGGGTTGAGGGATTTAGGGTTTAGGGCTGAGGGCTTTAGGGTTTATGGCGTTTCCCAAAATTAGGGCACCCTGTTCGGGGGTCTGTATCATAAGGACTATAGTATTTTGGGGGTCTATCCAGGGGTCCCCCTATTCAAGGAGATTACCATATGGGGGATCCATAAGGTTAGGGAGGGCTTATGTGGGGTTACAAGTGTTGGGGTTTTATAGGGATAAATGAACTAGTACCTGAATATTTTACTGGATGGAGAGGCGCAACATGAAATGGGAACTAGAATTTTTAGGGATATGTAGAATGGGTACAAGTATAGCTTGATGCGAACGCTTGTCAGAACCTAATTGCCTTTGCCAGCTTCCAAACTGTATCGTTTGCCTCGAACTATTGCTTGCCTTCCCCCAAAAGCAAGGCAAAAGCATGTCTACAAGAAAAACAATGTGCAATGAGTAGATCCTGGGTGCCAAAGTATGCAGAACAATTGCCTGTTTTACGTTGTTCAGGGTTGACGCCAAAAATATTCATCTCCAGGATGGGACCTTGCAAGCATGTCTGTGGCTTAGATTAATGGACGTCGCAACCTGAATCCCCAAGTTTGGGTTAGTGCATGCTCACGTTTGCAAGCTATGCCCAGCCAGCAGCTTGATTGAAACGGTGGTTTCCCAAAAATAGTGGTTTAGGTTATATGGGGGTTTTACAAAATTAGGAGTACCTTTTTGGGAGTCCTTAGAATAAGGCCTATAATATTTTGGGTTCTATATTGGGGTCTCCCTATTTGGGGAAGCTGCCAAATGGCCTCAAACTTGACTTCCTTTGCAAGACTCTGCACTGGGAAGTATGAGAAAGTGAGGGTGCCCAGAAGGGTATATCCCCAATCTATCCTCTCCCTAGGAATTAATTTTGATTGTATTGTGGTATAAATTATAAACCCTAAACCCTAAACCCTAGGGACAATGTTACAGGTCTCAGGGCGCTACAGCAAAAGGGGCCGTCGTAGTTGGCGTAGTACCTCGGTTCCTGCAAAGCTGGCAGTTTCCTCAAATAAGGGGACCCCAATAAAGACCCCCAATTATTAAAGTCCTTATCAGGGGGAGTCCCAAAAAGGTACCCTCAATTTGGGACACCCTAGACCCTGAACCCTATACATCCTTGTATACCCCTGTATAACCCCAATAACCCCTTTAAAGGTACCCCTGAATTCAGGAAACCCCAAGCTATCGTTCCTTTCCGCAGTGCGAAGGATGACAATTTCGACAGGCGACCCTGGCAGGCCGCAGATCAATCAGTAGGAATATCATTGTAGGCTTACAGGTTACATTGTATACGGATTACATAGGAATTATGTAGGGTTCAAGGGGGTATTACCCCAATTGTTGATTCCATGGAATCTCGGGTTATATAGTAGTTTACGGCGTGAGCGGAGGCAGTAAGGGTCCCCGAACTTTGGAAATCCCATGTTACTCCCTTGCTTGCTTGGCTGGTAATGTTCGGAAGGTCCCAGTCGTGGGCAGTTGAAGGGTAGACGTTAGGTGGACACCCCACCTGGTAGTGGTAACTATAATTAAGGGATAAGGGTGATTATCTTAGGGTGCCCTTACATTCCTGTTATCCCACTAGTACAAGGTGGCGGTCCACCTAACGCAGAGGTAGAGATTTCGGGGTCTGGGCGGATGATACAATCATATCAGAATAGCGTGTATATTGGGGTCATTTATAGAGTTATATCAGGAAGCCTTATCTGCAAACCCTAAATCTGCAAGCCCAAAACCCTAAACCCAAACCCTCAACCCAAAACCTTAATGCCTAAACCCTAAACCCTAAACCCTAAGCCAAGCCCGTGCCTCGTGCAGGAATGCTGTCGTCCCGAATCAGGCATGCGCCAGAAGGCATCGGGATGTGTTCCTGAAACACGTTCAGGTTTTAGGGTTTCGGGAAGTTTGAGGGATCCAAATAGCCCAATGTAGGTACTCTAGTACTGGAGAATCGAATGGAAAAGCAAATGGCAAATGACATGGAAACTAGGAGTGTATAGGGACGTATAGGGATCCAAATAGCCCAATGTAAGTAATATTTAAGGTGTTTTTGGGTAACATTTAGGGTGTAGGGTTTGGGGTTAGGGATTTAGGGCCCACTGTAGGTAATATTTACGGACTTTAGGGCCCAATCTAGGCAACATTTACAACACTTTGGACCCAATGTAGGTAATGAAATGGAAGCTGGGGGGATATAGGATAGTACGCAATAATAAAGGGTTTGGGGTTTAAGGTTGAGAAATGGAGATCTAAGCTTCACAAGAGTGATTGCTGCAGCGCATGGCTCAGTTTGTATAGCAAGTGTTGTTGACAAGGCTTTCATCGCACAGGGGAAGGACATGAGGGAATATAATTCCTGTTTATCCATATATGATATTTTCCCTTCTTTGCTACTAGCCCCCAGTAAGTCATGGCAAGAAGTTATCTCAGAATTGGACTTGAAGGCCAAGAAAGGCTTGACAAGTAAGCCACGAAGGCTGGATGTGACTCTGTTGAGTTGAGACAGGTCTACGACATTCTGTACGAAGACCTTCATCCCAAACTTTGGCCAACTCCCACGTCGGGCGCTGGGTGAAGGTCTGTGTTTGGAGTGCAGGCAAGGACATGATAAAGATGCTGCTGCAGAGCTGAATGCGATGTATCTTGCGGTGGGAACTTTCGCTTAAGTAGAAACACACCCGGAACAGCACAGTTGCAGAAGATAGTGACGTCTCCCTGACTGGATACCAGCTTTGGAGTAATTGGTATCCGCTCAGTTGCTGGAGGATGGGAGGGGCAGATTTCGCCTTTTCCTGGCCGATGGCTGATGCATGGACAGACTCCAGACCCGAAGGCCATTTTTTGTAGCGCGGTATTCGCGAAGCCTGCTCCAGATCCGCCAAATCGTCAGGCCAAAGCAAAATCCCGAGCGCAACGAAGACTCAACAGCAGAGAAATTGGAAAGCGCACGCAGGAGCAGGGCTAGCTGGAGTGGCAGCACTGAAGATAGAAACAGGCGTCCGGCAAGAACCTCAAAACTCCAAGTGACCTCCAAGGTTACTCTTCCGAGGGGTACGAGCCGTCTCCGTGGTGAAGCTTGAGCAAACATTCTCATCTTCGGTGTGGCCTGTACAGTAGTTGTGGTGTGCCAATTTTTGGGGGAGTATAGTTCAGCTCAGTAGTAATACTAATATTGCTGGTAGTCGCGTCATGGCACGTTTGGAGTACCGGACTCACAGACTATGTGTAAACGCGGAATTCATTTTAATAGGCGGTTCGCTGCATCCATGGAGCAAGCAGCCTTACGCCCCTGATAGATTACCAGCAGCATCATCATTTTGGGTGGTTGTTACTTTTGTTTGGGCGTGGGCAGGGGGGGGGGACTTTGGGGTAGGAATGCATAAGACACGTCTACGGTGGTGAAGATGGGCAAGAATAGAGCTTCTGAGGGCGCCACCCGCTGTCGGGGTAGGCAGATACTACGATACGGACCCTAAAAGGAACCATAATCTCACAACTTGCCATATCATCATGAGGAATCCTTCCTTTCACTACTTGCGTTTTTCTGATGATATTCCACCTGGTTCAATGCGATGCCCAAGGATGGTCGTGACCACCACCTTCGTCACAGCTGTGGCTACAGTGGAGGATTGGGGTGGATGGAAGGGACGCCGCTTCGCTCAAGTGGCTCAGTGGTTCTATTGAGAATCAATCTCTGTAGCTGCAAGGCTTACACATGGGTATAGGCTTGGGGCTTTTGAGTTGCGTGCGTAATAAAAACTGCGTGCCTTTTGTTGAGGGCCTTCTGAAGGGATCCATGAAGTCTTAGGTCAGGGAAGGGGCGGGAGGTTCATGTGTTCAAAGGCATTGATGTAGACATAGAGTGCCGTAAACCCTCCAGGGGACGCATCAGATAGTGGCTGCTTGGTCTTCATGGAGGGTTGCTGATCTAGATGCATAGAGGTATGATGGGGCTACTTCCTGACATGCAACTGCAGCAACTATTCCGCCTATGGTTCCGGCACTTCTCACTTGGAGGGTCAGGGGGCCTTAGTAAGTAGGTTACTAACCCCTATAACCCATATAGTAACCCTAATTCTTCCCATTGTTAACCTACTTACTAAGTCCCCATGACCCTCCAAGTAGATTTTGTGTGTCCGTTTGGGATCGCGTATCCACGTGGATGACAGCAGGGTTCTGGCTATCTGAGGAGATACATCCACGGATGTTGGCAAGGTTTTCTGGGTAGCTACTTGGCTCCGACTTGCAACTGGGGCTCCCAAAGCTAGGGGGGGTACCTCTTTGATGGGGGTACCAGTAAAAAGGGGTACCAATGATAGGATTATGGTATTTGGGGGGCTTTTTCTGGGGTCCCCTTATTTTGGGAAAGGACCAACTTCGTATGGATGATCCGGGGTGTTGTCATCGCAGCCAAGGTTGACATGGTCGCCACAATGCGAGGACCTTAGTTGTATGGCTTCTGGGAAAGAAATCCCTAGGGATCCAAGTATACAAATAATACCTACATTGGGCCCTAAAGGCTGTAAATATTACCTACATTGGGCTATTTGGATCCCGAAATAATGCTTTATAACAAGTTGACAAAGAAGTCCGGAGATGGAACAAAAAGCAGGCTGAGGGTCCACGTAAGGCGCCTCGGAAGCTGGGCGCTAAAAAAGCTCCGGCTGGCAAACATCGCAGGGACATTAGTATGAGCAATCATGACCATCAACTAAGTAGAAGCTTGATCAGTTGGGATGGAATGCCTATGTGGTAGTTTCCCAAAAAAAGGGAACCCCAATATAGACCCCAATAAACTATAATCCTTACTATTGGGACCTCCAAAAAGGTACCCCTAATTCTGGGAAAACCTAATCCCTATAATCCCCTGTATAATCACAGTTTCCATTTCATTTTCCATTTTCTTTTCCATTTGATTCTCCATTATAGTAGGTACCCCTAATTTTGGGAAACCCCCCATGTGCTTTCCAACTCGAGGTGGTTCATCTTGGAGTACATCTTACGAGTCGTTGCTACGGGCTGGCGACACCCAGCGTCCTTTGTGGGGTTGTGCGACGCTGAGCTGAGATTGTCCTGCTGATGAGTCCTGCTAAGAATTTCGCACACCAGTGATCACGAGTGCACCGCACAGCCAATTACACTTAGAGAAGTGATTTGGCAAGTTATGCAGGCTTGTTCCCTGCTAACCTGCTGGCACAACTGCATCTACCCCGGGCACGGCCTTCTAATCCTGTGGTTTGAGGATTCAGTCTTGTCGATGGCCCAAGGGAAGTTGATTCTCCTGACCCAAAATATAAGGCGCCAGTCTTTCACTGTGATCATTCACGCAGCTTAGAGTCGTAGTTTAAGCCAATAAGATGCTTTCAATCTCGGTGACCTGGTGGCGCAGCAGAGGCTGCTAGGTGCTGCAAAGTAGCTTGCAGTTTGAATCACCTATTTAGGTCACGGTAGTAACATAAAGAAAACGTCTTCCTCACCGTCGTACTTCTCAAGGATGCACGTTATACAATCGTGTTTTACTGAGTTGCTCCGAATTCTAGCACAACTGCAAAACCGGTGCTCCAGGACTTGATTTCTATCCTGGCATTCGTGTACACATTGGACCCTGCAAAGCGGCCTGAAGCCTTTCGTCCAGGCGCATCTGGCAACATGGAAGCTGATTCAGCAATGACAGACGAGCCATGTTTGCAGATGTCTTTAGGGCAGCCAACGTCAAGAGGACCTTGTAACCTTATTAGGAAGACTAATATCGATAAGCCTGTCGTGCAGTTGTTTAACTTGTTATTGCTTGCAGGCTATTCAGACGTGCGCTACCTCGTGGACAGCGTTGTGCTTTTGAGACTGCTCCGAGTTTTCAGCCTCGCTCCACGTCTTCAAGTTGGATGCTGTCACCTCGAATCTGATGATAATTCTGAGAATACTGGGCAAATTGTGACGACCTCATCCGACCTGACCCCAAATGGTGGATTACATAAAAATGGTCCCATATTTGCCGAATTTGAGGTTCTGAGTTTAGTATAAGTGTCAGGTAGAGCCTTTCTCCCAGCCAGTCTGGTGTTCAGTGGGTCGTGTATGTCTTGAAAGCCGAAGTGTCCGGCACAAATTAATTCGAATCTTCCATTAAGGGTTTAGAACGACGAACGTCTGTCAGAAATGCATAAGACGCTTTGTAACACCAGATCCTGCAAACCACAGACATCTGCTCACGTGGGCTGAGGAGAGTTACTACTACGCGCTTCACACTTTGCAGTGCGTGTCCTCTCCTCAGCTCCGTTGGGGTGCCTCCTGCTAAGCTCACAGGGACAGTGCTCAATGCCAGGCTTAGATGTTATGAGAGCCTTTTGCGAGCTTGTTCGTGTTTGCTTGAAGTCTAGCTCCATCTCAGACAGGTTATTTTGATGCACAGCCGGATCTTGCCCTTGTTTACCAAAATGCTATCTACATGCTTGTAATTCATTCCCACATGTCTTGTGTAAACTCCCCGCTTGAGGGACTCTCCTTCACAAACTGTTCTCAACCGATATCCCTGAACAGCTCCAGTCTCCTTATATCCGTTACTGTCACTCATCATCCTATTTGATTCCTTGAACTGTATTTCTATGTAGCCTTACATACCCTTGTACCCCTATATATACATGCCCTTATGGGCCCTAGAACCTAAACCCTAAACTCTGATAAATCCTACATTACCCCGCAGGCTCTGGCTGAACAAGTGGCCCCTGGCGAGAGCGGGCGGGGCGTTAGTCTCTGTTTGGTTTGTGCACGCCACACTGTTTCCAAGCTGAACTGGGATAGCGTTGGACAAATTCGGGCGACCTCACCACAAAGGGTGGTTTAAATAGACAACAGTCTCAACCTGCCTTGTTTTCAGGCTTTGGAATTAGGGTGAAACAGCAAGGTTTCGGGTTTCAGGTGGGAATGTTTCAATATTGATTGTAAAACCCCTGAAATATCCTGTAATTCCTGCTAGTTGCCAGTGTGGACAAACTCGCGCAATACACTTCACCTACCTAGCCCCTTAAACCCTGAATCCCCATTTCTTCCCACTTTCCATGTAATTTGTTATTTCCTTGTTAATTTGATTCTCCTATATCCCTATCTTACCTACCCGGTCCCTAGTAATCAGGATCCCCATAATCCCTTTAGTTGACTGCTGTGCCTGACAACCCCGAGGGCGCCCTGATGTCAGGGTGATTGTGTTTGGTAGGGCTGGCACAAAGTCATGATGTCCCCTGTTTTGGGTGGGGTCGTCGTGAGAATGGTTGTCAAATGGACCTGCAAATTGTCAAATCTGGGCGCCAGCACGCGAGGTTCAAGCAGCCAGGGGCCATGGTATGTCGTAGACATAGGGGCCCAGGATCTCCTAAACCCTAAACCCTAACGGAACAAGGATCTCCAAGTTGTGTGCTTCCTTGCTCGGATTTCGAGCTGGGCTGTGCTTTTTTGTTGTTCAAGACTGTGGTCCGCGGCACATGCCAGGGCCTGATTCAGTCTTCTCAAACCCGCCCATCCATCTCATGGAACACGAGGCGACTAGCACCTCCCGGTGCAGTGTGGGCCGGGGATTGTATAGAAAAACTACTACCATTTTTTGTCATCTTCTACTAAGCCCTACTATCCACAGTGGTATTTGTTCAGATGTTCCATCAGAGTAGAGGATGAAGGGATGGATCAAACAAGTGTTGGCTGTGTTCCCATTCTGGGCCAAGAGACAGAGCAACTCCATGACACGAAGCCAGGCTGAAACAGAGTGGTCTTTTAAAGCCTGCACCGAAACTCTTTTAGAGCCTTCCTCTGATACTTCCCCAAGAAGTGCAAATCCAAGTTCCCACCACGAATTCTTAAAGCTACTCGCAAGCTCATATGCCATGAAGAGGGCAATCCTTTATATACCCCAATATACTGTACTCCTTACTGTAGGTGCCCCCCTAAAACAGGATCCCTGATTCTTAGAAACACCTACATTTCTCACGCGCAGCCTAGGCTGTACATTTGCGAGAATCCGCGGGCTCTTGGTGGTGCAATTCCTCCTGTAGGTCGGGGACTCTGCATGCTGATGTTTACCACGAGGAACGGGATGGGTTGGGGATGTCTCAGCCGATCATCGTGCTAATGCTTGCAGGTGTTGGCCGGAGTGTACATGGCTGTTTTAGGCACTCTGCGCAAATCTCGTCATTAAGTCATTTGAGAATCAATGTTAATTACACATGGTATGTATTCGTTTTCGGATGGCGGCGGAGACCAGGCCCTGACGATGCTGGGGAAGGTGGCCATGAAAAGGGCGAAGGCGAAGGTGAGGATGACGATGGACTGACGCAGCTTGAAATCAAATTTAAGGGCTTTCCCGCTGGCATGTCTGGCAGTGGCTGTCCTTAGGCAAGTCAATCGTATGGGTGTACTTACGGAAGTTTGCGTTGATCGCGTTGCGTTCTTGAGTCTAGCCGTTCATTTTGTCCGTGCATTTGGCGAACCGCCTTGAACCTTTCTTGCTCACTTGGCCTTGGAACAGACTACGAATCCGTATGTACCTATAGACATCCATGCAATACATGAAGTCAGGAAAGCACAGATGCCATTCCAACCGTCAATTAGCACATCCTTGATCGAAGTCATCTAGCGTTTTTGCAGGCTCATTGGTGGAGGCGCATTGTCTCACGAAAGCACCTCCCACTCCAAGCGCCAAGGATGGTTCAGCGCTACAGGAGCGTACTTTCTGCACTCCAGTACAGCATCGTGCATCTTTTCGGTGACTTCCCGGAGACGGATTACACAACAGAGGCGCATGCCCGCTTTGAGCGCATGGAGAGAAATGGTAGTTTCCCAAAATTAAGGGTACCCCAATATAGACCCCAATATACTGTAGTCCTTATGATGGGGACCCCAAAAAGGTACCCCGAATTTTGGGAAACCCCTAAATGATGATGTAGGATGGATAAGTTACAGTTGCTGCCTGCGCTGCACGCCTTGGTCAGCAATGGGCGCTCCAGGCGCCCAGGACTTTTTGCCAGCCCATGTCCCTAAACCCAAAGAGCCTAAACCTTGGGTCGTTCCCCCTCCCAGTAACTGTCCTTAAAGGGGCCTTATTTAAGGGGGTTCTTATAACTCTTATAACCCATTGTGGTAACACTGTAAGGGGGAATGACCCCACCTAAGCCCAAGGACTTTAAGAGTGAAGGCTCTTTCCTGCTTGTTGGTACCCCAGGCCAAGATGGTCCACTTTGCTGGCATCATGGGAACTTCGGCTGCAGCAAAGATTCTGACAGGTCTGTGTGTGTAGGCTGATGACCTGCTAGAAGGTTTGGCTGATTGGCATTGAAGGCCTGAAGCTGCCATGAAGGATTGCCTCTTTGATCTTCCTATCTTGCACCGGGCGCTGGCGCGTGTCCAGGTGCTCGAAGAATGAAACACTATCATATACCATACTATACTGCAATATCCTATGTTAGACTATAGTATACTATAATTGACCATAGGGTATATATGGGGTTATATATCCCTATCTGTCGTGTCATGCATAGAAGTGATTCGAGTCAGTAGCGCTTCAAGGGAAATACTTGCGCGGAATTGGCTGTAGCTTATACAAGAGATCTTCAAAATCCAGCGAATGGAGGCCCTGTTATGGGAATGTCCACATGTTCAGACTGGTAGCAACTAGAAAAATTGCGCATACCCAGACTTTGAACTGCTTGGCTGTTAAGGGGGGTCCAGTGGGCAATGTAAAGCATCCTACCAACCTTCTTACCTACCCCAAGACTTCCACAGATATTCAAAGTTGTTGTTTTTTTTTTATCTTCGAATCTGGCCTCTCCTGTTTCTTATTAACTTGTGAAAGAAGGGAATATAGTGTTTGAGTAATTGGGCCACGACTTGAATGCCACAGTCGATGCGCCCCAACCCAGAATCGTAGCCCCAAGATTTTGTTCAGGTGGAATTGCCATTAAGGAGCTAAAATTAAGTTACCATAATGGGTATATATAGTAAATCATAAGGTTTCCCCAATATGGTAACTTAATTTAAGTTCCTTAACAGCAACCCAGTTTGTTCAGGTGGGATTGCCATTATCTCTACATTCTGCGGCGTCTTCAGTGCTGGCTTTGTTGACTACCTAGAGACCTCGCGACATCAAGAGGCCTGGGCCAACGTTTCGATTCAAAAGTCCCTACGAAAACTGTTAGGGGATACTTGGGTAATATAGGGGTAATATAAGGGTTATGCAGGGATCCTGGAAAAGAAAACGGAACTGCTACTGTAGAATGGGCCATATATTTATCTTCTTCTGCACGCTAAAGTCTGAACTCCTTAAAGGGGGCTTATATAAGGGCTTATATAAGGGTTTATTTTAGGGTATCTAAGGGGGAGACTAGAAGTTTAGATTATAGCTCAGATAAACGCTCAATACTTTGACATGAGCAAAGGAGCAGCCGCAGTGCTGAGATACATAGGCCACAGGCAGTCCGGGGGGCGAGGCTCAAGAGAGATTACGGCGTTGATATTTTGAGCACCACCCTTTGTGGTTTCCCCCCAAGATAAACCTCAAAATCCTCTTGAAGTCTAAAGGTGGCCCTATCTTCATGAGACCCGCCATGTACCTTCTATCCAGGAATTACATGGTATTGGGGATCCTCAGTGGTGTAAGATTTCCTCAATCCACCATATAGCAGTTTCCATTTTCTTTTCCATTGTCCCCATATAACCCCTACATAAGCCCTAATATAATCCCTATAATATACACCTTAATATAACCCCAATATAACCCTAATACAATGTGATAGCGCGGGAGGTTAGCCAGATGTCCTCGGACTTCCTTTCTGCCACCGTAAAGATGAAGATCGGCTTGAAGAAGGCCATCGAGAACAGGCCCCAGGGATGTGCACTGCAGGGCTTTTGGTTTAGGGATTTAGGGTTTAGGGTTTAGGGTTTAGGGATTTAGGGATTTAGGGGTTAGGGCTAGGGTCCAGGGACTTGATTGGTTTACAGTTTGGGGCCAGTTTGGGGGTGCAGGGTTTAGGGTTTAGGGTTCCGCATAATGGAGAAACGAACGCAAAATGAAATTGACACTGGATAGGACTATAGCCCCCCAGCCGAGAGTAAAGATAATAGTCTTCGTTGTATTTGATAAGACACCATTATCTTACTTGGTTCCACTGCCAAGAAGCTACTGGCTTCACATGTTTCAGGACTCGCCAATGTTCATTCGTGCTCCAGGGGAGGGAGACCGGCCTTTCAAATGGGTTGAACCCAAAGCCTTGCCCATACACCCACACTAAGCCCGTCATCCCTAACTACTTGCCTACACGCGCTAGTCACATTTCGAGGTAGATTAGGGTTCAGGATTCAGGCTGGCAGGGCAAGACAGGCCGATGTCGGCTTGGCAAGAAGATGCAGTCGGAGGAAGCTGCGTAGGTCAGACCCCCCAAGCACAATAGGCCTTCTCACACATGTTACATGGATGCGAACCGTTCGCAACACTCAAGAACTTTGCCAACGCCATAGTAGTATCACAGTAATATAATACTTGTGATATCTCATATTAGCTAATACTAGTCGTAGAGAAAGAAGTAGTAGTGATAGTTGAATATTAGTCATGGCAATAGATCACCTTCACTCCCGCGAGGCACTAAATAGGTAGGGTCCAGGATTTTGGGGTTTTGGAATTATCTGCGATTATGGAGCAATGCATGGAAATTACAAGACGGCATATGCTTGGAGTATTCCTGAAAGGAGCTCTAGAACCTAAACCCTAAACCCTAGAACCTAAAACCCAAGCCATGAAACCTAAACCCTAACCCTAAAACACAAACCCTAAGCAAAACCTATACCCTAAAACCTAAACACTGGTTGCTATCCCTCTCCATCCAAGGCGAGCAAGGATCAACTCGGGACAGTCTTCTTTCGTTG
Organism: Symbiodinium pilosum; assembly: GCA_905231905.1. NCBI lineage: Eukaryota > Dinophyceae > Suessiales > Symbiodiniaceae > Symbiodinium > Symbiodinium pilosum. The sequence goes on from CAJNIZ010045482.1 coordinate 31,226, forward strand.
CGCAGGCGCAGTTCTGCAGCCTTGAGCTGGAAGTTCATTCTCTACAGGGTCTCAGTAGGGAATGAGGGAATATGAGCCCTATGTAATCCTTACGGGGGAGTATTATAGGGTATTAAAAAGAAAATGGAAACTGCTACATTACAGTAAGGCATCTATTGGGGCTATCGTAGGGAAAAAGGGAATATGAGCCCTATATAATCCCCATATGATGTATTCCCTGATTCCCTGCTAAGCTCAAGGAAGATTGTGGAAAGTTGGGAATTCATGATGGACATTCTCAGAACAGGACCGAGCCTTGTAAGTGGCGAGGATCGAGATTCAAGGGCGTGGCTGTGTGCGAATTTCTGAGCCTGCTTGCCCAAGCTCAGTAAGAACGAAAGGTATCGCTAAACCAAACGCAACGGATAGTTTACGGGTGTGTTCTTCTGCAAGTTGCATCCCTGCTTTTGCTTGAACAAGTGTGCGGCAGTTTCAGCATGATGTAAACTTCTGCACGGGTCTAGGCAAGGTCAGCTGTTCTGAAAGCATACTGTGCACCTCAGCATAAGCAACCCCCAGACTCTGACATACAAACATCTTCCGCCCCTGTCATATTGAACCCCTCCACCATGTGATGAACATTATTGCTATTTGCAGGGAATACAGGAGTCTAATCTCAATAAGCCCTATCTGATGTATTCCCTCCTTCCCTACTAAAGAACCCGTAAGTCATCAGGCCACAACATTGACTAGGTTAATCCAAGACATCAGCTACTGCATCCAGGCCCCAAGCTCCATCCAGCGATTTGCGCGTGTAGCGTGGCGGCTACTTGAGTCTTTGTGGGCGTCAGGAGGTGAGATTTTACGGTTTATGTTGCGGCCTGTAACAGTTAAATACTGTTAACAATATAGCTCTATATAGCCCTTAATATGACTCTATCTTAGGGGCTCTTTTGACGTCCGGCTGTTGATGGAGCTGCCAATGTTGAGCAGGAACCAGAAATCGAGTACCAGCAGCGTTGAAGGGGAACTGTTCGCGGTTGCAGATCAAGGGTAAGAAGATGAGCCTTGCTTCCTACTTGATCCAGCTGAGGCAGTCAAGTATTGTCGAACGCCCACAGGAGTTGCTGGTCAATATGGGCGGGGCTGTGAGAGAGGTCGGTTTTCGCAGGCAATAGCTGATGACCCAGTTCAAGACTGTTGTTCTGGTATATGCACAACACGGCCCGAACTGGATTTCTTAGTTGAGTCACGTTGCGTCGCTTCTTTCACAGCAGGAGCCTGGATCCAGCTTGTTTTCAACTTCGTGCTGGCCACAAGCTCAGTTGACCTGGTGGAGTCATAAGTCACAAGTCTGCCAGATCCATTTGCCGTTATTATGTACTAATACTAATAATGTATCATGATATACCATATCAGGGGGTTCCATGTTCTTTTCCATTATCCCTATGTAAGGGCTGGTCCTTTTGCTATCGTTTAGAAAATTTGCTCACGCGCCGCAGAGTCTTCCCAATATTTCTTCATTTGAGTTTCTGCATGTCTGATTCACCCTAAACCCCTAAACCTGTCTGATCTAGAATCCCTCATAAGGACCCAACAAATCGTCTTGGATTCCTATATGAGCCGTAGTCTAAACTCCTAGTATATAATACCTTAAATCACCCCCTTGAAGGAAATAAGATCCTGCCTGGTATATGCTTAGGATCTCTTGGGTTTAGGGTTCCCCTAAACCCTAAACCCCTAAACCCTAAACGGTTTGGCGGAGGCTACCATTTTGAGAAACTCCCATGTTGGCAAGGTGGTGAGCTTGATCAACACCATGTTTTCTTCAATCCCTCAAGTCGACACCTGAGCTGAAGGGTTCAGAATTTTTTGGCTTAGGGTTTAGGATTTGGGGTTTAGGGTTCAGGGTTTAGGGTTCAGGGTTTGGGGTTCAGGGTTTAGGGTTCAGGGTTTAGTGTTTAGGGTGCTTACATGTCGTCGAAAGTCGGCCGTATAGCTACGGCTGTCAATATCGGATCTCTCGTCTAAAGATACTGCGATCTCTAGCGCTGGGGACTGAATCACTTCTTTGGTGGGCTTGAGGCAAAGGGGGAGTCAACATTTTCTAGTTACAGGTGTCATTGAACTCTCAGTCTCCTGAGGAAGAAAGACGATATCCACTTTTTGTCATGCTTCTCATGAAGATGAATACCTGCTCATGGGTGTGAAGGTTTGTGTGTGCGCGTGTCTGGCTTCAGGGCTACTATCCAGAGTGCAGCATGTTTTTGCATCGGTTACAGACCAGATTTCAAGGCTCATGCAGCCAGTAGAAGCCAAAGATGGGGCGCGATGCCTTGAAGTCGTGGTGGGTCAGTTGCCGTTAGTTTAAGGAGAGCACACCAAAAGAATCGTTTCTAATAGGTTTTCCAACAGTATCTCTATGGAAAGTTTTACCCAACATCAGGATATGAAGACCTGGGGTGCCGAAGCTTCCTTTTAGGTGGCTCGGGGGAATTGATCCCTAACCCTAAGGGTCCAAGGACCCAAATAATAGGGTTTTAGGGCCCAAATACTATACTGTTAATGGTATTTGGGACCTAAAACACTATTATTTGGGTCCTTGGACCCTTAGGGTAATATAGTTATCATTCATCTTCCTCTGCTGCCCATACACACCCGTGCAAAAAAACAGAGTAAGCTTCATGGCAACCATTCAGCCTGCAAATCTCTGAGTCCGAGGTAGCCAGGGGCCTTCAGGGCTCAGCTTTGAAATTTCCCAGGGTTTAGGGTTTAGGGTTTTATATTTGGGTTCTATTAGGGTTATATTAGGGTTTTATTGGGGTTGTATTGGTTTGTAAATTGCCATGCTTGACCTTTGCCCCCACAAGTCACCCGAATTTGTCGGATCTAGATCAGGAAGTTTCCAAGCTATGGCCAGGAGATATCCTGTAGTTTCTCTTAGATAAACTGATGAGTATTGTTATGGATGAAGCTACAAGAAGTAGTGTTTAGCAATGTATCTCCCTAGCGTCAGATATTCCCTGTACAGCCCAGCTCAGTTCTCCAAGCAAGCAGCAGATTTCGGACGTTGGAACCTCAAACCCTAAACCCTAAACTCTCAGGATAACACTCCGGCTGCTGCTACTGTGCCTTGGATATCCTGTGAGTTCGGAGTCCAGGGTGGGCTCTTGCCCTACCCTAAGGGTCCAAGGACCCAAATAATAGGGTCCCTTTAAAGGGGTTATAGGGGGATATATAGGGATATATAGGGACTATATAAGGGTCCAAGGACCCAAATAACTGGGTTTTAGGGCCCAAATACTTTCCTGTTCATGGTATTTGGGACCTAAAACCCTATTTTTTGGGTCCTTGGACCCTTAGGGGCTAACCTTTTAGCATGGTTGAAGCAACATCCAAGGCATGCCTCATCGTGGAGGGCATTTGCACTCTCGTCTTCGTAGCTGATTACGCAGCACAGCTGAGCATGGTGGGATGGTTGGTAGAAGAATTTCTTGGTGCCCCAAGGGGCCTGCTGCAGTTGAGTTGTTATTGTTGTGCAGTTGTTTTCGGTCACAGTAGACTCGGTCTTGAGGTTGAAGGAATCATGTTGCAGGGGCTTTCGTGTTCGCGGGACAGGAGTGAACCTCTCCAAAGCCCAATGCATTCAGGGGCCTGCGTGCTCTCCCGAATAAGACCACTGAGGAGAAGGTAGAGAGACTCTGTTCCGTGTTTGCTTCCGTATCATCATGATCGAACTTACTCGAAAAAGAAGAGGGGCAGTACAGCAGCAGCTGCTGTCGCAGCAATAATCCTAGACTCAGGATTGAGTGTATGTGTCTGGGTGGCGGTGGAAGTTGCGGCACTTGTCCCTGAACCCTACTTCCATTATCTTTCCCATCTTCATGGTACTAGCAGGGTACATATAATCCCTCGGGTATATTATGAATACATATATAGATATATATATATATGTATCTGTACATATATATATATATACACATACACACACACATATATATATATACATGTACATATATATATATATACACATACATATATACAATTTCCCCATCACCCCTTTATCTGGGGTCCAACTCCTCGCAGCCTGGGCTCACGGAGCCATGGCCAGAATGGCCAGGGCGCCAGCGGCTCGGGGTGTGCCCTTTTGCCGACTTAGTCGGCTGGCTGCCCTGGGGGCCCTCGTGGTACTAGGCAGGGTTTAGGGTTTAGGGTTTGGGGATTTAGGGTTTAGGGATTCAGGGTTTAGGGTTGAGGGTTTAGGGTTGAGGGTTTAGGCTTTAGCTGGGCAGAGCTGTGGTATTTGGGTTTGTTTGTTCAATCGTTCTTTTGATGGTCGCCTTGCACAGTAGACCCCCAAGTGTAGTACAGGCGTACGGGCCACCGCCTAGATAGGACACACAATCGGTAGTTATACTATTGCAATTATTGCTAATTTTTTTTGGTACAATTATGAATTTTGCTATTATTAGCCCACGCCAGGCAATGGTTGGTGCTTCTCCCAGCCGAAAGCTCGGATGACAAAGTCTTGCCAGGCAGCGGCACTAGGCCCCAATCCCAACCCCCGAGAGTTGAGAGAGCTGGATAGAGCGCTGCCGCAGTACATGGTGGATTACTGCAACGGGGATGCAAGGAAGGCCATGAACAAGTGGGTGGAGACACTGAAGTGGCGGTGCGAGATCGATGACGAGGGCATCTTTGCCCAACCGAGTCCAGATTTCTTTACGATACAACGTCACTATCCAACTTTCCTTCATCTCCCCGACAAGGCTGGACGGATGACATATTGGGTAAAAGTTGGTGATCTGAACCCACCTGGACTGGATAAGGATGGCATGACAGTTGAGCGCATTCGGGATGACTACTTGTGGCAGACGCTGTTTACCTGGGATGTTTGGCTAAAGCGTGATGACAAGCAATACCTTACAATTGTCTTGGACATGGAAGGATTTGCCCTCTCCAAAATCACCCCCAAGATGATGAGGGTCTTTGCTGCGTCTTACGGCGCTGTACAGGCGCACATGCCCGACCGTGAGCGACTGGTGATTGTCGTGAATGCACCAGAGTGGTGGCGGACGGTTTGGGCTGTTTTCAAACCTTTCCTGCCGGAGAGGCAGCAGGAACGGCTCAGGGTCAGTGTAGGGCAAGAGGAGTCCATAAACTTGCTCCGGGAGCTGATCCCCCCCAAGAACTTGCCCAAGTCTTATGGAGGATCCGGTATTGAGCTCGGCAAATCTCCGGCAAACGTGCTCCGGCAGAAGTACGCAGCCGAGGGCACTGGCAGGTGACACGTAGACAGTGGGCCTTTTGTCAAGTGCCTCTGTATATCGTAGTTTCCCAAAATAAGGGGACCCCAATATAGACCCCAATATACTATAATCCTTATTATGGGGACCCCTAAAATGGTACCCTAATTTTCGGAAACCCCCATATTTCTCCGGTTGTCACAGAGAGAGGCGCTTTGCTCAAGATTTGCTTGATTTGGCGCTGCGATCCGTACAGAATCCTGGCTCAGCCAGGCTCCGAAGTGCCTGGCCAGGACGAGAGCTTCTCTCGAAGACTTACGGTTCATGGACAAAACCCTGCATGATCCGAACTATAACAAGTACCATAGTTCCAAGTGTATAGGAAAAGGGTGATGCAGGATTTTGTCCATCAACAGTAGGATGGCTCAAGAAACTCCAGACCTTACTGCGGGCAAAACGGTCGGAGTGTCGCTCAGTCTTTATGATTCGAGGCTTGCCTCACGAGGGGAGTTCTCGCAGACACGAGCTATATGTTGGAAGAACCACAACTCCTGGAAACCAGGCAGGGACCGGTATGCGCAGGTCTTGTAGAGACCGCTTGGAAGTATATTGTGTTGGTGTCTTTGTGGCGGTCTATCCTTTGTCAAGTCCTGTCCTACACCGCTGGAAGGAAAGCTTATACAAATTGAGCCTAGGCAATTCGACTCCTCGCCCGGCCGAAGAGCGAAGCGGCCTTAGCCACACATGCTCCGGGCCAACTGAGAAGTGTTTCATTTGGGGATGGTATGGTACCAAGTATAGAGTAAGTTTACACCCTCCTTTTGGGTCTTGTATTTCAAATGCAGAATATCATCTTATTTGGTTCAAGCATCAAGAAAACCCATTGCTCGCAACTTTACAGCCAGGGGTCCACCTCAACACGCAAGCAATGTTCCGTCTGCATTGCTGGCTTCGGGTGCAAACTTGCAGGAAACAATGCAATTTAACTACCGTACTGCCTACATGTTTGGATTTGGGGCTTTAGGATTTTTAGGCAGCCAGGCCAGTAAAGACGAGCTTGGCTGAATTGCTGTATTCCTACTGCTGCCTTGCAAAACTAGAAATGGCCCTTCACATCTCCAAGCGGCTTCTCAGTCATTGGATCAAGAACATGCGACCTGCTATTCCATGGGACATGTGAGCTCTGTAATACAGCAGCCCACATGACTACCAATATCATTGCCCCTGACTCTCTGTACAACTCTGGAGTATGGGGTACCTCGTAGACCTCAACAGGATATGGGCAATCATCCAGGCCCCTACACTGCATAATCCCTATGACCCCACTACAGGAGCCCTCATCCAGGCCCCTACACTGCATAATCCCTATGACCCCACTACAGGAGCCCTCATCCAGGCCCCTACGCTGCATGATCCCTATGACCCCACTAGAGAAGCCCCGCTGTTATTTCAATAATATCCCTACATGATCCCTCACCCTAAACATCCCTACATACTAGATTGTAGTTTCCAGTCTTTCATTCTCCCTATAGAAACCATGTTTCTTGGCGGGGCGGGCTCAGGCCTTCCATTTCTTCGGCATCATCGAATCTTAGCTGCAATAGTTGAGATGGCCTGCCTTCGTCACTTTTGAATGATAGGTTTCCTTGTGAAAAACAGCTGCTGTTCAAGAAGTAGCTGTGTAGCCGTTCAAACAAACTTGAAGATATTGTCTATGGAATGTCACTCATTCCAGCCAAGCAGGTACATTCCTTCACTGTCTCTTTAGACGAATCTCTTATAGTCGGTGAACACGAGTTACATGAGCTACATAAGAATCTTAGTAGTGGTTGCCTGTGTGCTGTGACATGGGGGTTTCCCAAAATTAGGGGTACCTTTTGGGGATCCCTATAATAAGGACTATAGTATATTGGGGGGTCTATATTGGGGTACCCTAATTTTGGGAAACTACCACATAGCTTCCGCAACAGTGTTCTTGGTAACGTGATGTGGTCTGAGGACTTCATTGGCTGTCTGCCGGGAATATTTGTCTTCTACAACTGGATTTCACAAGGCTCGCCTCCTCAGGTCAAGTTTTAGGATTGCGCTACTTTGAGTTCGCAGTCCTGGGCACATGTTATTGCGCCCTGTGTTAAGAGACATTTTTGCGACTCTGCCTCCATTACCCGGATGTATGTTCTGGGTCTCCCGCAGAAGGAGCTCAGAAAATGATCCCAAGTCGTACCCTTAGTTCGCATTCAACTCTTTATTGCTGTTGGTAGATGCAGGCTTACTAGTCACAGCATTTCCATCGGAGAGTGGTCACAATCAGTTTCCCCTTTTGCCGGCTATAGCGGCTGCAGCCACATCAAGGATCCTTTCATACTACGTGAAAGGTGTTGAAACTATTTCTCACGCGATCCATGCGCCGACATGCCGCAGGTCGCTCCAAGGAGTCTGCCGCAGAAGCATTTAGCTGCTTGCCTCACATGGCCGTAATGTGACTGCAGCAGCCAATGTCGTACAGCAGGTAGCAACACTTTAAAGCAGCGATCAAGGAAGAAAGAACCACACTAACAGATGGTGGAAGTACATGGCAGCAGTAATTTCAGAATTTGGCTGTGGCTAGCAGTAGCTGCAGCAGTGCCTGCGGCGGGGGAGCGGCGGCAGCGGCGGTGGTGGCGGCAGTGTCACTTGTGTCAGCATGATTGGTTGGCAGCAACGTCTACAATACGCTTCCATTTCGGAGGGTGCAGCAATGGAGGAAGGTAACGGAAGCAGCTGCTTGAGGATGAGCTTCGGGTGACGCTCAAAGCGCAAGACATCCTCGCCCCACATCCCGCCTCCTCGCGTCATTGGGTTTGAAGTGGGGTTTGGAATTTCTCGACTGAGGCCTTTTTTGGTTTCATTACCAGCACAGGCTGGCGTGTGGCCAGGAATTGTTTTAGTCATGTTGGTGTCATGTTTTGTCATTCCAGTTGTGATTTTGTTGTCATTCTGTTGTCATGTCTGTTGTCATTCTGGTGTCATTTTGCTGTCATTCTGCCACGTGTGTGAGGTTTGGCCATTGCTTGATCATTTTTACCACCCTTTGTGAGTCATTCCGGTTTGGCCATTGCTTGATCATTTTTACCACCCTTTGTGAGTCATGCCTTGTTGCGTTTCTGCAGCGAACAGGAGGAATGTTCAATGGTTAAACGTCTGAGCTCCTGGTATAAGGCCATGAGGCCATTATTCGAGGTCCCTGTAATATCCTCGCGCGCGCACTCAATTTTTTATTGGTCGGGGAGGTCTGCCAGCGTGTTTGGGGCCGAAAGGGCAGGGTGGCGGGGTCGGGGTGTTGGTGTGGGGTGGGGGGGGAGGGGTCTGGGGGGTGCCTGACGGGCTCAAAAACGCGCCGTTTCCTGGAGCATTATCATTTTCTTCTCATGTGGAGTCAGTCTTGTTATTTTTCAGTCATAGTTTTTGTCATTCCAATTTGTCGGGCATCTCTCTGTCATGTTTTTGCATTTTAAGGGTCGTTTTTTGTCATTGCGAGTCATTACTTGTTTCTCGAGTCTTTTTTATCATGTTGGAGCCTTTTTCTGTTTTTGGGAATCATTTTGGACACTTGTTGTTGTCCCTCTGTCCGGCCCGCGTCCCTCACTTCCTGTCCCCTCCCATCCCTCTCCCACCCCTCCCGTCTCTCCGTCCCACATAAGAAAGATCAAACGAAAACGACGCAAGAAGCAGGAATAAGACAAGGAAAGGAAAACAATGCCAACAAAATCACGAAACAGGACAGACATAATGACAACGGGCTTGCATGCAAGCAAGCCGCCGCGGCTCAACCTTGCAGAAGGCAACGCGTCGTAGGAGGGTTTTGTTTTTGTCGAGATGCCACCACGGCACGCTCGAAGTAATTTCAGGTCGAGATGGTGCACATGCCTAGTGGAGGTCTCAATACTGAGCTGTAACTGTACAGATACCTGTCATCGTTTTAAGGCATGTTCCGGGCCATACGGATCCTCAACTTCCCCATCTTCCAGACTGAAGTCCGGATTATTGGCCGTGCCCTGAGAGCAGCGATAGGAGCGCAGGTCTGAATTGTCATCTGCTTGGCACCATTCTGTTGTTACCGTGGGCCTCATAAGCAGCTGGCTCAACGCATCAGAGGGGTGTGACATGCAGCATCCAAGATAGGAGTTGATCCTAGGCCAGAACAGGCGGTCAGGGTGTTCTTGAGGTGAGAAAGGTTGCAGCTTTCGATATGTCCTTCTTTGTGGCTTTCAGGGAGGGCACAAAGGCATCAATCAACCCTGAGTCCTTGCAGTAATCTTTGGGAAGCCGTGGCGGAAGCTAATTCATGTAGCACGTGGGCAGGGGTCAGCAGTGAACCCATCCCCATCCGTGCTTGGCCTCTGGTCTTTTGTCCATGATGTGAAGTAGAGGCCTTCCATCCTCCACCTGAGCCCTATTATGAACACTGCAGGACTGCCTCTGCCCCTAGAAGCAGATTCTGGGTGACCCCCTCTGATGCCCGTCACCCGCTGATGGCCAGATCGTTCGAAAAGTTGGCGAATGATTGAGGTTCGAGACCCCCCAAAGCTTCGTGTCAGAACCCCAAAGCTGCACTGGGCTTTTTAGTTCATGGAGAGCTGTTGCCCCTTACCAGTTTTTCTTGGCAGAAACAGGGCAGGTTGCAACAAGAAGCAACCCCAATATAGACCCTAACATATTATAGTTGTAAATTCTAGGAACACCCAGAAAGCAACCCCCAATTTTTGGAAACCCACATCCCTACAAACCACTATACAACCCCTGTTTGAATTGGAGACCCCAAGTCCTGGAAACCTTGTAGGTCCCTGTTATCCCACATGAAGCCCAAACCCCAAACCTTAAATCCTCCCATAAACCCTAAACCCTTATAATGGTCCCCTATATAACCGCCAGAAAAGGGACCCATATCATCCTTGAGAATTCCTTGCCGTTGCTTGTGAATAGCAGCCAGCTACTGGAGGTCGTGTCCTGCGAGACGCCAGTGGGAAACTTGCGGTCTGCTTCCCAGAGAGGTATGATAAGGGTTCTTTAAGAAGGATTATGGTGCTGAGGAGTGATCTGATGGGGACCCCAGTGTTGGAAACTACTGTAGCATGTGGTGGGTTTCCCAAAACTGTGAGAAACCAGGTATCCTTCTAAACGGAAGCCTGCTAGTTTCATGCGCTTTTTTGCTTGCTGAACGTACGGTGATTCCCAAGACTGGGGGATCCAGGTTTTCAGGTATACCTTGCAGAAACCCCCTTTCTTGGAGGCAGGTACATATGATGTATTGCGACCATAGTACTACAGCACGAATGAGTGGTGACTAGGAATAATGTTGAATTATGGCTCATGATTTATAACTAATCCCTACACATTCCCTATGAAGCCATAGACATTTTTTGTACTTGCTCTCTCTCTCTCTCTCTCTCCCTCTGGCAGCCTTCGGACGAGTCGACCAAGCTGAGCAAGCAGCAGAACTGTGGCACTGCATACAATACTACAGGACTACCCGTGGCCCCACCGCGGAGCGACATGGGGACAGTTGAACATGACAGCCCGCGAGACCAGCACAGCTACAGTCAAGCAGGCCATCACTCAAACTGGCCGTCAGCGGCACGACAATGTAGTTGCTTTAAAGACATACCAAACTGTAAGGGGTTAAGCTGACAAGCCCACCATGTTGCCAAGGTATTGCGGGCTACTGTGGATGGTAGGCTCACCAAGGGACCGATAAGGGTGGACATAGCGGTGCTTTTGGTAGTTTAGTATAGTCCCTATATTCCCGAATAGCATGTCCATTAACCATGGGGAAAATCTGCATCATAGAATCATGAAGAGCCCATGCCTCTCAGAGGATGTAGGGTTTAGGGTTGCATGCGGCTGATTGAAAAGTGGTGAGACGACAGAAGAACCCAGAGCAGATCATCTCAAGGATTTCGATTGACCCAGCAAATACCGAAGTTCTCATGAGACATGGGGGTTTGCAAATAGTTGGGGGTCCCTGTTTGGGAGCCCCTATAATGAGGACCAAAATACATTGAGGTCTATATCAGGGCCTCCCTACTTTTGAAAGCCTCTATACAGAAATGTTGAAAGACCCCAGTTTCTTGCTGAGGTGCCCGGCTACCTGGCTCTGAATGCACCGTGGATGCATTACTCTTAGGGCCCATGGACCCAAATATGGTGCGTTTTAGGTGCTACATACCAAAATCTCCATGGTTTAGTACCTGAAACCTTGATGTTTGGGTGCTTGGACCCTAGGCCCCCCAAGCGTACCCCCACCCCACCCCCCACAGATTTGGCCACACAGGCATGTTCAGGCCGGCTCGCGCTTGGAGTTTCAGGGTAAAACAAGCCAAAAACTTAGGATGTAGCGTTTGTGGTGAAGGTTTAGGGTCATTCTACCCCGAGTACAACCCTTATAGCCGACTTAGGACCAGATTCGGGGACCTAGGCTTCTTTGGGTCGTGAGCGCAGCTATAGTTGGGTTTCAATTAACCCAGACCCCTGATTAATAAGCCCCTCCCTTAAGGGGATCAGAATAGGGATCTTAATGTTAAGGCCATTAAAAGGGGGAGGTTTATTAATCAGGGGTTTCAATTACCTTGGACCTCCAAAGTAAGTGGTTCTTCCAGAATGATTTCAGAGGAGGTGTGGACGTTCTGGAATATGAGGTGCCCAGAACTTTTCCCGCGCACGGTATGAGACATATCGAGGCCAACGGGTAGGAAGCACGCTCATCATGTCTGTTACCATTACTTAGGGTTTGACGGGGTCCCTTTGAGATTAAAATGCTTGAGATTAAGGAAAGTTGAGTACCCCAAGTAATGGTAAGTTTATATGGGCTTGAGGGTTTAGGGGTCTAGGATTTAGGGTTTTAGGGTTTAGGGCATCACTGCCGTTCCGATTTAGGGGACCGCTTCTTAACTTCAGGCAGACATGGAACTTCCATACGTTTTGCGAGGAGCACCAATTTTCCGCGCCACAATTGGGGGGATATCCCCAAGCCCATATAAACCCTAAACCCCTTATCTAATACCCTATCAAACCCCGTATCGTTCCAACCTAATTCCTACATAACCCCCTGTATGAATCCGATATGGTCCCTGAATACCCAATTTTGGGGTAAGGTGTGGATTACGACCTCGGCTCTGTTCATGTGGTTCGAGAATGAGTGGAAGAATGAAGCGGCTGAATGTGAAGCCAAGCATCCAGGCTGCAAACGCTTACCCTAGGGCTCCACATAGCCCAAAGTAGGTCATATTTGCGGACTTTAGGGTTCAATGTAAGTATTATTTCTATACTTGGATCACTAGGGTTGGGGATCTCGCCTTATTTTGCGGGCAAAAGTTAGCCCGTGTATTGCAGCCATGTCCCAATCTTCACTGACATCCCAAATCCGTGGCAGCCATCTGCACTTTGAGCATTGAAGCTGAGATATCAGGCCTTATGCCATGCCTCTGGCAACCTGCAACAGCTCTAAACCCTACATAGTAGCTTCCATGCTCTTTTCTATTCCTTCATTCCTACATTCGGGTCTATAAGTCATTCCTGAGGTCCGTAAATGCTGCATGATTGTCTTCGCTCTTTCTTGAAAAGCAGGCTCGGGAACATTTAGCAAACAAGGCTGGAGTGACATGCAAGTTCTTGCAGTTCTAACTGTAGTATGGGGGGCAGTTGGCCAGCCCCTGGGTACAAGTGCCTCGTTCCCGTCTGGCCTGAGGTACAGCCCAGAACAGTGCGGTGGCGCCGGCACGTATGAAGATATGCCAGACGTGCCATCCGCCTCCCGACAGCACCCTCAGCGCGTTCGCCTAATGACTGCCAAACACTTCCTGCAACAGCACGCCTTGTAGCTGCGTAGCTGAAGTATCAATGACTCCTGCGCAGTGTTGTGTGTAGTCGAGGTTTGATAAGCTCTATGCACAAGTTCCCTTTGCAGCAAAGGCCATGTACTGGTGCTCCATTTTCCTCACGGGGGAGTGGGCAAACGTCGATTTCACGTACGCTGGCTCCCGGCTGTGCATCTTCTACGCCGCTCCGCATGGAACAGTCCTAGGTGGTTTCTGGCACGCATTTGGCGGATCCTGCTAGCAATACTCCCGCTGTTTGGCAAAATGTATGTATGGCGGTTCAAATGTCACATACCCAGCCACCTTGTGACTGAAAGCAGGCATGCATCCAGCTCGGTCGCACACACCTAGCTTCCTGGGCCATAAATAGCCTCCAGCCGAGCTGATGCTGTAAACCAGCATCATGTGACTTACTGGATCTTACTGGTGCTTTAGGGGAGTGGGAATACTACTCCACTAATGCAGAATCAAACGGAGAAGACCATGGACAACTGGTTGCTGGGAGTAATATTTCGTTTTGGGATTGACTTTCTGGTGCTAAGGGGGGGGTGAGGGGAGGAATATGGGTACGGCTTCAAAAACATGCTATAGGAATCCGTTATAGGGATCGACTCTTCCCCTTACAAGCATCAGTACATAGAATCAGCAGCATGGAGGACTGCCCAAGAAGTTACCCGTTGCAGGGAGCCTTTGATCTTTTTCAGATGTGGCTCCAGTCATGGGCTTCGCAGTGGGAGTTGGAGCCTGTGACTTTGGATGCGAAACCATAACCCTATCGATCCATGTATACAAATAATCCCTACATTGGGCCCTAAAGTCTGTAAATATTACCTACATTGGGCTATTTGGATCCCTAGGGTAATTACCGGCTGGTTTATAAACCAGGTGATATTTGGCATTGCCATCTTCTCGATTCCTGTCGGCATCCTCGTGGAAGCCGTACGAGGTCCCTGGGGAACTGGAGCAGGGCGATTGGAAAGGGTGGGGAGAGAGGGCTGAGGATTCGCAGAGGGTTAAGGCTTTAGGGTTTAGGGTTTGGCAATGTATGTCCAGTAGTCCACTAAACTAATCGATAACGCTGGTGTTCAATGATATACTTACCTGGGTATATGTGTATGTGCTTCCGCCGTGTTGATATGTCCTCTGAGAAGACAGGTCATGTTTCAAAAGAAGTTTGCTTACATTACATCTCAAGATACTTCCATGGATGTCTCCGCAAAAAAGCTGGGATATCTCCAGCTTCTCCATCACAAGCTGTCAAGGCCTGCATTCATATTAATTCTCCCGATGGTCGGATGGTGACCATAACAAGGTAAAGGAAAGCATGCCGAAATCCTCCAATTACCCTCTCTTAAGGCCTGAGTGCCGACGACTAGGGGCCCTATACCCCCAATTCAGGGTCTGTTTCAGGTTTAGGGCTTAGGGTCTTGGTGCACTCTAGACGGCCATTTGCTCCTACGGAACCTTCGGCCCTTGACTTGGTGAAGGTGGTTGGCAATGAATGGTAGTCACCTTAACCCCCCCATAATTCATCCCCCCCCTGATAGATTATGGGGTTTAGGCTTTTGCGCGGTTTTGTTAGCACACCATGGTCTTACGTGCACAATCCCTTAGAGCTTAGTGGCGAGGGTCTGTCCCGACCAGTTCACTCTTCTCTTTTTAAGGGGTCCTCTGTTCCTGGTAACAAACATGATATAAGGAGCAGCAAACAAGTGCCTTGTTTTCGTGGAAATCTGTATCCTTGCAGGAACCCTGCACATGATCGCGCTGGAGGAGAAGGCGAAGCAAAAAGCTTGGCCCTCAGTCCCCCCGATAAACGGGCCGACAGAATTTTGATATGGATTAGTCTCAGAATTTCAGGCAGGGGTAAGAAACCACCTTGGAACAAGCCGCAGGCACCAATGTAGGCTTCATATGGCATTGGACCTTGTTCCCCATATCTCATCCGAAAGACCTGTCGCAACCAATAATTCTGCTCTCCAATCTCTGGAAAGAGTGGAACCCGCAAGAATAAACCAGGAAGTCGAGTTTCCGTAACATTTCTAACCCTTAGGAGGTGCGTTTCCAGCTGTATTGGAACAGTGAATGTGCAAGAAGGCATGCTCGTCAAGCTTCGTCTTTTTCACTATGGCTCCACATGCTGGAGGTGGTCGCTGCTCCTTGAAGGCGGCTCTCTAGCTCTACCCCCAAGTAATGTTGAAGAGTTGCAGAGCATCGCCCTCTTTCACGAAGATGTGTTTATTTAGTTCAACCACCACAGAACAACACAAACCCGCTCCCAGGCCAAAAGTGTATCACCTCCCGTAAACAGGGTTATAGCGTGTTCAGTAGTGTTTATTTAGGCTATGACGGAGGGTAGTTAGAGGGACTAAATCCCTGCAGGGTTGGAAGGTTTTGCAGAAAGGCCTTGTTTGGGTGTGCTTTGCAGATGAAGCGCCAGTTCCTTGATTCAGCTACTGCAAAAACTTATTCGTTCTTAGGGAATGTAATCCCGATAACTAATCCCTATATATTAAGCAAAGGTGACTGCGAGAGTTGCAGTTTCCTTGTGTACCTTGCAGAACGCAACGTGTGAACACTGGGGTGCAAAAATGTGCCCCTACTTTGCGAGGTTCCCAGCTAGAGAGGTCAAATCTGCTATTCAGAAATTCAGCCCCTTACCAGTACAATCTTGAAGGGCAGAAAAACAGAAAATCTGTCCCAGGTTCTATCCATGCCGTCGACTGAGCAATTGACGTCGCCGAATCAACTGATACCGCCAGATGCGCCCAAGCACTGGAAATCCTAATCCTAAAGCTTCAGAACCTCGCAGAGTTGATGAACATGCAACATTGGGTCTGGATTGTTAAAATGGTGACCGAATTCAATAGATCGTTTCTTGGAGGACCCATGGGCACACAAATGTCCTCGACCCTTCTTTGGACATGCTGTTTATTCCACCGAGCGTTGTTTTCTGAAACGTTGCCTTTTCCAAAGATCTCGAAGGATTTCTTGAAGAGTATACAGCAGCTTACGCATATCCTTACAACTCCCACGCAAGATGCCGCAACTGCGCAGCTTTAGATAGTGTACCTTGTGCGGGTTTTCTGTCTGCGCGTTTTCTTTTCCGAAGGCAAATGCGGAGTTACACGAGCTTGTACGTCAGGGGCTCCTCCAGAATGGATGTGCAGAACGAGCGAAGTTGTAAAAAGCGAGTGTTATGAGGTTATATTGGTTAATGTTGGGATTATATCGGGGTAATATTGGGGATTATTGGGGTAATGTTGGGGTTATATTGAGGCTATATTGGGGTTATATTATTGTGATGAGGAAGCTCCTGGAGCTTTAGGCTGGTCCTCCTGCTACCGGTACAGTGCATGCAAGCTTTGAGCAGCTGACACCTTCTGATGTAGCCTTTCTCGACGCACATGCAGGTGTTAGGCGGATCTCTCGGCAGTGGTGAAGCCACCAGAATTGTTATCCCTTCCTTCTGGACTTTGAAAAATATTCCGACCCAGACAAATACTTTTGTGCGCCATTTCCGTGATGCAGTTCAGTCCTGCCAGGGAGAGAGTCATTCAGCCGCATGGTGCGAGGATGTGCATATAGGCAGTGGTGATCCATGATTCGGGCTGTCGAGCCCTCACTGTGGATTGCGGATGATCCTGGTTGAGCCAGCCCAGCATTGTCCAATCATGCGCTGCTCCCGCTGCGGATTGCACGAGCAGAGCTGATTGCGATACTCCCCTATGCCCACGTGCATGGCTACCAGACGACCCCCCGTGACTTGCTGTGATTCTATACAGCTGATGTTGAGCAGAATCGGCCCCAGAGCTTTAGTAGAGGGTAGAGGGGATAGTCTGCTTCTGAAATCAGAGACCTGCTTGAACGTATTATCTGCTGGAAAGTAGTCTACTCAATCCTGTCGCTACCTTGAAAGCGCCTCTGCACGTGCAAGCGAAAAGGGATCAGGTCCTCAGGCTCGCGCAACCAAGCCAGAAACGCCTAAGGAGAAAAGGTTGCAAGCAGGATTGGCATTGTGTTGGAGGGTTTGCCGAAATTAGGGGTCTCATTCAGGGGGTCCTTATAGTTAGCCAAGATCATCGTGTATTGTTTTTCGTGTTGGGCCCCGTATTTCTGAAAACCCCTTTATTCAGAAGTGAGGCATGCTGGTATTCTTGTGACATGCTCATGCCGTTGATGGTTTGCGGGTTGCTGCTTCCTTGCTCTGATGGCAGTGCTGGTGGGATTTTGGATGTTTGGTTTACCATGTTTACCATGCAGGTCTCAGGGCTTCCAGATCTGTAGGCCAATGTCAGGTGACCTAAGGCATTCTTGACAAAGGAGAGATGCTTCATCCGCCTTGAACTCAGGGCATGTCGCTTAGTCTGATGGTTCCTCTGGGACCGCGTTTTGCTGCACTTCTGCTGGTGAAGAGCAGAGGGCAGGAGCGGAACAAAACGTTATTCCATGCAAAGCCAACGATTTTGATTTCAAAGCTCTGTACCTTCCATGCGTACCCACAGCTCATACTGTACCTTAGTGAATTAGCGAAATCTTACCACCCAGCCAGAAGCTCTACTACAAATCCCTTGCACCAAGCCCCTTTCACCAAGGAACAGTCAGATCCTACTGCTCACTATGATCTGAACCTGGAGCATCCGCAGCATCGGGCGCTGCTGCGTATGCTTCTCAGGCAGCTTGTTCGCTGTAACATCAATTGGAAGGCACAGCGCTCTCATGTATCAGCGAAACTAGTTATATCAATTTGCGTCAATGTGTTCGGCAGCGTCAAACTGCAGACGTGTTTGCATTCAAGCCAAGGCTCGACCAAACTTGTGAATTCCCAGCATGGTCCCTCAGGATTAATTAAGTAGAGTTGAACCACAGTTGTATTTACCGCACCGGCATGTGAAAGCCCCTCCTTTAACAGGTCCAAACAAACGTGACATCAATTCGCTCAATGGAGGAGCTGTACTACGAAACTGCAGCCTTCAACCCTGTACCCCATTTGGCCAGATGAGTGATGTGCTGAAGTTGCTAGAACAAGATTTCCTGCAATACAGAACGAGAATCCGAAAGCGAGATGACAAAATGTTTTGCAGACCAATACCCGGATCTTACTTGGAGCGTCAGGGGGACTGAGTACGAAGGTTAGTAATGGCTTGTAGGGGTTATAAGTGTAGTTACTGAGTCACCCCGACCCTCCAAGCAATGCGCTCGAAAGGAGATGCCAAAAGCTAACGACTCCGGTGCATGAGCTCTTTTCCTTTGAGGATTCATGGGCTTGAAATGCATGGTCCAAAAGAGTGCTGCTCAGAGGTAGCGGGCTGTTACCCTCTCGGTGGGTCCGTTTGCCAAGTCTTCCCTAACCACCAGCTGCATTCCTGCTTCAGATCATGCAGATGAGGGCGTGGTTTCTCTGTGGATTGGGATCAGGGGCTTCAGGATTCGGATCAAGGATGACCGGAGGATCGTGATGACACCTTTTGTGAAGTCTTCTTGGATCAGCCAGCATTCAATGCGGTCTCACGAATCCGGTCTGGAATTCGGAGGTCTATATTGCGGGTCCTTTTATTAAGCGAAACTGCTTAATACTTTCACTGAACGTCCCTTCACCTCATGACTACGCCCCCCAGAGAGCCACACAACTCCAAGAGTGAGATCCTTGCAAGTGCTACGCGGAGCCCATCTGAGATGCATACATATATGGGGCTTTCCCAAACCTAGAGTTACCATTTTGGAGGTCCTTAAGGACGGTAGTATGTTGGGGTCTATATTGGGGTCCCTCCACTTTGGGAAACTACCACATATGTGTATATACACACACACACACATATATATATATATAGACACACGGAAAGTCGTCAGCACAATAGTCCCTTTTGAGGTACAAGAGCTATAGGGGCCACATCACACCAGGGACACCAAAAGAGGTCACAATTTGAAAGCCCACCATCACACTGATTCCAAGACCCCTATATACACCTATATACATATTCCAAGTGTCCATTTCATTCTATTGTACATGTTCTTTCTCATCTGGTTCTCCATTGTTGGAGTGCTATCCCCAAAAGCCTGGGTTTCTGTTTTGTTTTCCATTTGGTTCTCCATTACTGGGCTGATATCCCTGCCCCTAAACCCTATGTAGCTACATAGGTCCATGGCTGGGGTAATGTCCGCAAACCCTGGACCTCAAGCCCTATGTGACGACATGGTAATAGGGGCCTTGTATACTCTAAACCCTATTTAGCTACATAGGAGCCCCCTGGTATACCCAACCCCAAACCCTAAACCCCAATCCTACACACGAAATCCTGAACCATAAGCCCTAAACACGAAATCCTAAACCCTAAATCCTAAACACAAAATCCTATACCCTAAATTCTAAACCCAAAACCCTAAATCCTAAACCCAAAACCCTAAGCCCTAAACCGCGATAGCATGGAGAGCTTTGCAGGAAAGAGGTGAAGAGATACTCCAAGGCTGGAGCAAGAGCCAAACAGCCTGGAGCTAAGCTTGGAATCACGGGATAAGGGTGGGTTAAGGGTTTTGGGGTTGGATTAGGGGTTTGGGGTTTCGGGTTGGATTGGGGTTTTGAGTTTTGGGTTGGATTAGGGTTGGGTTTTGGGTTGGATTAAGCGTTAGGGTCTAGGTTTTTTGGGGTTGGTTCCCCTTTGGGCAGGGGGTATGAGGGGGATCCTTATTCATGGAAACTACCATCCATGCAAGCTTTCAGGGATTTAGGATTTGGGATCTAGTGTATTTGGATTTTGCTCTACATTGGGGATGACGGCATAGTCAGGTCTTTGCAACCATCTTCGTCCATTTACATCCGCCTTTCGTGTGAATGTAGCAATGTAGTAAAGCTCAGTTGCGAAATGGCTCGTCCAGTATGTTATTCAAACCTAAAGTACCTACATATACATATATAATTGTTATATATATATATATGATGGGAGGGGTAATATATATATATATATATTTATATAGAGGAACACCTTTCCTATTTGAGTACTTGGACCCTGAGGGTGTGGGCCTGACTTGCTTCATGCAACTTCGCCGGCATGAGAATCCTCCAGTAATGGCCAGAAGATTTGACAGCACGGTCACTATTATTACTTTTACTACTACTGTTTTTACTTTTACTACTATTATTATTACTATTACTATTACTATTACTATTACTATTACTATTGCTATTGCTACTACTACTACTACTACTACTACTACTACTACTACTACTACTACTGGCGTTATTACTGTATTACCACTACTCGTATTGACCAGCCGTGCAAAAAGATTCTGAGCCTAGCCGCGACAGGGCGAAATCTTTAGTTCAGCTTTGGCTTCGGGGCTTGGTCTACTAAATCATAAGCATCGGATCTCTAGGCAATTACGCCGGTGTTTCTGCAGTTTGATGGAGACTCTTCAGTCACGTAGTCGCGTAGAGCTTCAAAGATGCAACTTGCACTCGTCGCAAGACTACCGGCAACAGCTATGACTGCAAGATCTGGGCAAGAGGAAAGCACGGCTCATCTACTTGATTCGCCTGGAGGGGTAGCTTGCAAGCAACTGCTTTTGCAGTTTCTACCAGTATGGGCTATTAGACCCGAAAATTCCCTATGAGTACCCTAATTCGGGTAGGTTATATATAGGGGCCCTTTACAGTCTAATAGGTGTCGAGCGGCACCAGGGGCAATTTAGGTTCAGGGGTAAGGGATGCGAACCAGTATGAAGACCTAGTTTCTTGAGACTAATATAGTCCCAAAAGGCTGCAACTCTTGCTACTGGGACCCCCAAAAGGGGCCAAGAACTGTTGCAACCCCGAACCCTGTAATGATTTCCATGTTTTCCATGTTCTTTGCCATTCTCCATCTACCAGTATGGGCTATTAGACCCTAAACTTCCCTATTCGTACCCTAATACGGGTAAGGTTGAAAGGGCCCTTTAAGGTCTAACAGCCCATCCTGGTACAAACCCTAAACACCAAACCCCAAACCCCAAAACCTAAACCCAAGCCCTAAACCCTAAGACCTAAACCCTAAAACCTGAACCCCAACCCTAAACCTTGAACCCTAAACCCAAGCCCCAAACCCTAAACCTTAAACCCTAAACCCTAAGACCTCAACCCTAAACCCTAAACCCAATCCCTAAACCCCAAACCCTAGACCCTAAACCCTAGACCCTAAGCCCTAAAACCCTAAACCCCAAAAACCCTAAACCCTAACACCTAAACCCCAACCCTGTATGATCATCCCCGGGATCCTATTCGAGTCCAGGTTCCTCATTCCGGTCTTGCCTGCCAGATTTAGGGTTTAGGGTTTAGGATTTAGGGTTTAGGGTTTAGGGTTTAGGATTCAGGGTTTAGGGTTTAGGATTGATTTAGGGTTCGCGGTTTGGGTTTTACCTGGAGCCCAAGAGTAGCAAAATAATAGCCCAAAACACCCTAAAACATCCCAGAAAGGCTGTTGTTCTATATACTTTTGGGGTTCAGGTAGGGTTTAGGGGTCGAGAGGGTAGGCTTCAGGATCAAGGGTTGTAATGTAATGTATCATAGGGGCCTAAATAGTTGCCAAAAGTACGTGTCTAGATTACTTGTGTCGTTGTGGTCTACGGTACCCCGGGTAGACTTCAACGTGATACTTGTTCAGGCCGCTACAGTGGTGGGAAAGGATTTAGGATGTTTGCAATCAAGAACGAAAGTTAGGGGATCGAGGACGATGAGATACCGTCCTAGTCTTCATCATTAACCGTGGCAATTTAACTTTGCAAGTAGTTATGCATACGACTCTTTCGACACCATATGAGAAATCAAAGTCTTTTGGTTCCGCGCGGAGTAAGCTTGCAAGGCTGAATCTTACAAATGGCACTGACACATGGGCACCCCCAGGAGGGGGAGCCTGCGGCTTAACTTGACTCAACGCAGGGACACTTACCAGCTGCAGACATAGCACGCATTACTTCCTCTCTCTTTGTTGATTTTCTGAGAGCAGCTACAGTGATCTAATTGCAGCTTTACAGTTTGTTTGTGAAGCCTTCTCAACTTAGGAACAGCCGGCATGCGCATTAGGTCGGCAGAGGAAACCATCGCAAAGTTTGGAGCCCCAAAATGCATTTCTTAAAGGGTTGCTGGTATGCCAGGATTCGTAAGCTTCGCCTTTCGATTTCCAATGGAGTGCCGCACTGAGATGTCAAGGGTCTTTGCGAGTCCTAACAGGGTTTCTGTCATCTGGATTTAGAAGCGGTGTTAAGTCCCGAGCGCCCTTGCACAAGATATGACAGCTAACATGGCTGGGCGAAGGAGGAGCGTCGGCAACTTTCCTCTTGCTCCACAGAATGTCCGCAGATCATCTCAAACCAGCGCGTCCGTTGCCACTTCAGTCTTGAAGGTGCCGGCTAGCAACCTACTTTGTCCTACTTCAACCAGAGCGGCACAAATTGAATTTCGGATGCGTCCACCGGTGCATTGGACGATGCGCGGAAAAGGTTTGCAGAAGAGAGAGAGGTCTCAGAGCTTTGCGTAGGGTATGAGAACCGCGTCTTTGCCAAAGCCACATGAATAGAACAGAGTTGGAGAAAAGCAGAGTTGTGCGCAAGAGGAAATCAGAATTGTTCGTGGAAAGTTCGCTGAGGGACAGCTACGCACTAAGTTTGACAACCATAGGATGCTCTGGTCCATATATATATGTATATACCTATATGTATGTATAGGGATCATATAATAAGGATAATGGAAAAGAAAATGGAAACCACTATTTAGGGTTTAGTGTTTTGGGGTGTCAGCAGCTCTTCAGAGCTTCTTGCTCACGCAGCTGTCTGCGCCATGCACCCCCACCCCTGTTCGCAGGATGCATATCCCCTACACGTCCCCTTTTTAAAGAGCAACCGAGCAACCCCCTTCTGAAGAACCTGGCCTCGAAGGGCAGCTCCGAAGGAGGGCCACGTGGCAGCCAAGCCTCCCTCTGCGTGGCCACTCACGCTACTATAGTATAATAGGGTATATATTGGGCTTATATAGGGGTTATATAGGGATAATGGAAAAGAAAAAGGAAACTACTACAGTATACTGCCGCAGCTCTATCAGCTCCTGTCATGTCAGTATCAGGCTTCTCCTGGTCGCCTTTCAGTCCTCTACATTCTGCACCCTTTTACGACACCCTTCGAAAAAAAAATGCTGCATTGAGTCTGGTGGCTTATGCAGACGAGTCGATTGGTCCTGCTTCCTCAGCCTCGGAGACCAAGACCTCCAACACCGAAGGCCAGGGAATATCGCACCCTAACAAGGTCAGTCCCTGCCCTGTGGCAGGATTTCAAAGTTATGAGACGTTGTTTCTTATGATGCAGAAAGAATCAGAGGAGCCCAGCTTGCAACATCCTCCACCTCCGAACACATCACTTGTCATGGTAAGGCGAAACCTGCACAGCTTTACATGTTTGGGTGATTTGAGGCAGTTCCTGTTATTAAGCTTCAAGATTCAAGATTCTGCATGACCTTAGTATACCACAATAGCGTTATCCCAATGGTATAAAGTACTCAGGGTCAAGCAAGATTGGTGGTATCAATGATAAGGAGGCTATATCGTAATCCCGACCCATCTAATGAGGACACCATAAAGCCAGAGTCATAACATGTTAGTTTGGAGGCATGGGGTTGCCCAGATCCACCTGGTAATCAACAGCAGTATATATATATATATGTATGTACCTGCAACCCAACAAGTATGTACTTGTAGAATAATGGCCTTTTGGGCTGTTTTATGGGGGTGGTGAGGCTGTTGTTTAGCCTATCTCTGGGGTCCCGGGAAGCCTTATATAACCCCTAATCGGGTTTAGGGTTGAGGGTGCGCATATATAACCCCGCTTAAGTAGATAGAATATGGTATATATGGGGACCTTATTCTAATAGACCCAAAGCCATATTCTATCTACTTAAGGGGGACTATATAACCCCCTAAACCCTAAACCCCCCCCCCGCCCTAATCACGAGTCGCACGTGACCTGTGCTCTACTTGAGGCTGGGATCTGACCAGGATGCTACCACCCTCATCTCGAGGCCTGGGCTTGGGGTTTAGGGTTTAGGGTTTAGGTTAGGGAAAATAATGGTAGTCATCTGGGTAGTCCCCTGAAATATTGAATATTTTCCCTAATGGCTTTAATAAGGGACCCTATATACTCATTTTTTCAAAGGGCTTTAGGGGCCAATCCAGTCATAGCCCTAAGAGTAATAGTAGCAATAATGATTATAGCAAAAATTATGAGTTTATGTAGTACTTCGAATAATGGTCATAATGGTTTTGATATTCAGTGTTCCTTCTCTCGGTAGGGTTCTCCGAACCCGCGCTCCTCGGTCGCGCTCCTCGGTCGCGCTCTTCGCCTTCCAGCCACTAAAGGGAAGTGGGTGGGGGGCGGGGGTGGTAGTAACGTACAGCACCACGTTAGGAACGATGCGCGGATATACGGTCGCACATGTGGAAAGATGTAGCAAGCGCTTCTTCACACAGGAGAGGCACATGCCTCATCACATGCACTTAATTCTAAGTGGGTTTATTTCAGGAGTTTAGAGTTTAGAGTTTGAGGTTTATGGGGTTCAGATTTTCAGCCTGCAATCCTGTTCCATGCTTAATAACCTGCCGTAGTGTATCTCTGTAGTGGACCTATAGATACGCCCCAAGTAGAAAACGGTGTTCTGTGGGGAATATCTAGCATCAACGCGAGGAGGGTTACTATATGAGAGAGGATTGCCACTAGTTATCCGAAATCTTCTTCCCGGGGGGTCGCTTGCAATGATCCTTCTGCACACATCCCGCCCAAGTCTGGAAGAGCCTGCAAAGATAATCTTTCAGCCGCTGCTAAACCGGACCTGCTGGTCCGCCCACAGGCGTTCTGTTTCTAACCACAAGCGCGCACCCTCTCGGTGCTTCTTTCTTTCTTTCTTTCTTTC
>CAJNIZ010045482.1:65727-79823 GCA_905231905.1 Symbiodinium pilosum
GGGTTTTAGGGTTAGGGTTTAGGACATAGGGTTTAGGGTTTATATAGGACTTATTGTGGGTTTAGATGGGGTTTTCAGGGGTTCTATAGGGTTATTGTGTGTTTGGGAATTGACGGCTCCAATGTTCAGTATCGGGAACTTAGGTCTTGGACTCTTCGGGGCCCCCGTGTGAAAATCCTCTTTGTTAAGGTGCTCCTACCTGAGTCGAGGAACTTTGAGTGATCTTATAGATGTTTACACGATACGGTCATAACCAACAGCTTAGCTTTTTTGGACCAGGGAACAAACCCCACACAAATTGCAGACGGGCTGAGCCAAAGAAGCCTCAACGAATTCGCCCTTAGCTGTCCCCCAATGTAGCTCTAGTGTGGTCCTGCCCGATGGCGGTCAGGGGCCGAGGTTCGACGACCAACCCAACAACTTTACCAACTACACGCACCATACTGGCTCCAGTACTGCAAGTGGGGGGTTCCGAAAATGGAAGCCATTAGACTCATTACCCGCTACTCCACGCCCTCATGATGACCACAAGGAATTAGGACCTCTAATTATTCCCATACGAGTTTACCATGAAAGAGCACCGGCCCACGAGCAACACCTTCAGGCTCTCCGCTCTCCAACCGGCTTTGGATGTGTTAGGGTTACGGTTCTTGTCCCCTACTACCCAAAGGACTCCCAAGCCCAGGCCTCTATTATCGGAGGTGGTTTCCCCCCCAAACTTTTGGAGTTCCCGAAGATTAGGAGTGGTAGTGGTAGACATTCAAAATATTAACCCCTGAGGGTCCAGAACAACTCAGGTCACTGGTGCTGCTTGCCTTTTTCGGTGAGTGTGCCATGAGCCTGGGTCATTGAATTATAATTGCTTAGCATGTCTTTGTCTACGAGCATGCTCGAACTCAGAAAGGAATGAACATCACATAAATTCAAGAATGCAATCATCAGTTTTCGGTATGGTCCACTACAATGCCCTGCAATTGGCTGTTCCGTTTTTACATGATCTCCGCATCCCAGAAAGATCTCTTCACACCTTATAAAGTTCAATAACAGCGACAGATTCCGAACTACAAACGATATCAATAGTGTAGAATGCGAAATTAACCGTACTAGCAATAATAGCAAATGTCAACGTCACGTTCCTAGATCTTTTCAAGCATAGGCCATATGCAGCCCTCGGACCATCTCCTCGCAACCGCTATTCCCTACATGCAGGTTTTGGGAAGTCCTTGAAACAAGGAATCTACTGATTGGGGGTGTTTTGAGACCCCCTAGTTATGGAAAACCTAAGCCCGAAATCCTAAACCTTAGGAGGACCCCCCACCCTGTAATAGTAGTATAATAAGAATATAAGAGGACTCTAACAAAATCCCTATTACCCCCTATAGTCACTATTACTGGGAGGGGGGTCCACCTAACCTAAACCCCAAACCACACACGTCTCAGTGATTGGATCCAGGACTGTTGCAGTGGAGCGGCTGGATCGGCGGCTGGAGAGATATTGGAAGGAAGCGGACCATGCTCGAGCAGCGTACCCTGCTGAGAAGGATCTTGAGTGAAGTTACCAACATACGGATACTTACTTACTCAGAAATAGGATTGCCTTGTACTGGTAACGGAAACCGAAATTCCTTACAGCAACCCAGTTGCGGTCCGCATGGGCATTCTACTGGTCCTTCTCCGGACCCCGGCACAAGATACCCCTTAATCTTGAAAATGATGAATGCTAGGTGTACATGGTTCAGATCAAGTAAGCCATGAGTA
Source organism: Symbiodinium pilosum (assembly GCA_905231905.1). Lineage (NCBI taxonomy): Eukaryota > Dinophyceae > Suessiales > Symbiodiniaceae > Symbiodinium > Symbiodinium pilosum. The sequence continues at coordinate 67,486 of CAJNIZ010045482.1, forward strand.
AAGCAATGCTTCCATCCGGACACAGCGCGAGTTACCCGCCCCCAAATGATGGTATCCTCACAAATAACGATTATAGAAGAGTTTTGATGAATGTTCCATGTGCCAAAAAAATGTCGTATTGCTGCTGCTTCTTCTGCTGCTGCTGTTCCAGTGTTGCCTCTGTTTTTGCTACCGCTAGTCACTAGTCCTCGCACTAAGAATACTTTTGTGACTGCTAATCATGACAATCGCACAACCTGGCTACTGCCACTAGCGCCACTGCTGCGTCAGCTACACTTACTGCTGGTGCAGCTGTTACTAAACACAAAACTCACGTGTTGCTGCTGCTTGTATCGTTTCTACTGCTATCGCCAATGCAGGCAGATAGTTTCCCTTGGTCACCGTGCAGGGTTGTGTTGATGGAGATGGGCGTTTCACAATGGTTTTGTCTAAGGCATGTGCTTCTGTAGGCTACGCAACATGATTCAATTGCTCTGTGGGAGGAGAGGGCATGGCTCCCAAGAGTTTGGATAAGCTCTGCAATGCTTCGCAGCCCTGAGAGGTACGAATTCCAAACGAGAAAGCGCTTTTTTAATCGCGCCGAGAGCACAGTGCTCGCAATACAAGGAAAGGTTTCGAAACGGTTTCTGAGGCGGGACCTGAATGTTCTCTTTGGGCTTACTTCCTGGTGCTTTCGGGGGAGTGCCGGAGTGAATTCAGGGATCATTATATGGGATAGCATGATGATTATAGGGGGCTCCGCCCCCCAAGTCTCGCTTAAGAACCAGGTAGTGCATATGTGTTCACAGTCTTCATTGCTTCTTCCAAAGTCGGTTTGTTTTGCGCTTTTAATATTAGATAGCTTTTTGTTATTGAAATTGATTGGGGAGTTTATATCGGGTTCCTGGGAGTACATATTTGATCCGGTTGGACAGACCATGAATGCATACATGACAGAGCTAGGATTTCCACCGCGCTGGGAAATCCTTTGCATAGTTTCTGTACGCAGGAAACTTCCTGCTTTCGGAGGAAATCTTGTACCACCCCGGATATTTCAATGCGTTGCGTCGCAGGGTACAGGTATGCAAGGTTGAGAAACTGAGCTGAATACTGAAACGAAGCAGGCCAATGACTGTTTGGCTAAACCACGGGAGCAGGGATGATTAGGTGCCTCGTGCTCATGATGTAAGTTTAGATGTGCAGAAGCACTTATGCATCACAACCCGCACCCCTGAAAAGATCCAAAGTTTGCAGCGGCCACATGAAGCGCTAATGCACCCAATTAAGAAGGACTTGCCTGGCAATATCTGTTGACAAAACAGTTGTCCGCACGGGAGCGCTAGGCATATCGACTTTTGACAGATGCATGAGCATAGTATGCATATCTCATTTTCTGCTATTTGCCTCATCCCGCATTTTTCAAAATCTCTTGGGGTAGTGGCTGATGTATGAGCATGCTTTATTGACCTGCCATGATCTTTTACACAAGTACGAACGCAACACCTTGGCCCCAACATAATCACGGAGATGCCGCTACCGGCGAAGCCCATGTTCATAAGATCCTTTCCAACTGCTTCCGATTCGTAGACTCAAATTCATGCCGCCGGCACCTGAAGACCCCATGCTTGTCTGTGATCGGTCTCAAAGGAGCATGTAGGGGTTATGCATCGACTCCCGGGTTCGCTAGTAAGAATTTGAAAGCGGATTCTTCAAACAACTCCCACTTGCATCCATCAGCCTTCTCATGGGAGGCGACTGGAACTGCCGGAAGTGACCGAGGTTGCTGGTTGTGGTTGGAGCCTTTTGATGATTTGTGCTTCCCCAACCTGTGAGGAACGGCTATTAGTTGCAATTGCTAGAATGATGCAGTTTGCACGTCCATGAAAACGTTTGTTTCTTTGCAGGTTCACGAAATTGGGGGGGTCCTGTTGGAGTCCCTGCACAGGATGGTAGAATCATAAAATTCTGCTGGAGTTGTCTTAAGAAATTCTCCCTGCAATCCTTCTCAAAGCTTTGCAACTTTGATATTCCCACGGTATAGGCAGATCCCGATCTCGGATACAACGGCCAGCTGAGGCAAGTGCTCCCAAATTGTTGCTTCGCCGGAGGACGGACCAAACTGCTTGTGTAGCGTTTTTTTCACGTATGGGGGCTACGTGCAACTCCTGGGAGAGCTATGCACGGGTCATGTAGAGGCTACACAAAGCACGTGTACAGGTCAGACCACCTTCCCTGTCAACAGAGTAATGATTAAGATCGGTGCTGTCAGTCGTATTAGGGGTACTGTGTACCCTGAGTACTACTGCTGTGGATTATAATTGGAATCTTCATACTAGGGCCCTTAACAGGAGGGGGTTTATTAGTCATGGGTCTACATTAGGGGCCCTAAACCCTAAACCCCTAAGCCCTAAACGCCTAAACCCCTAAACCCCAAACCATCATTCCTGTATTCCGTGTCACGCAAACAATGAAATTCAAAGCCTGGCGGCATGGGCAGGCCGCGCGGGGCTGTGGTAGCAGCCTCGTTAGGATCTATTGGGGTAGTGTCCTTCAGAGTTATTTGAGCCATATTCTAAAACTCCTTCAAGGGGGTTATATAAGGGATTCTGTTGGGGACTACTACAAGGGTTATTAAGTGCGATGCTAGGAGTTTAGAGTATAGCTCATATAGGGGTTCTTTGGGGTTATTTGGGGTTATTTGGGTCTATGCAGGTATACATAGCAGTTGTTCACAGCAAGTACGACCAAGCCCTCAATCCGGCGCGCGACAGGCCCCAACCGCACCCCCCTCTCCGCGCGCGCATGCGCCCTCCAGACAGTCGAATCATCAGCACAACAGTGATTCTGCTTCAATAGCAACCATAACAATAAGACACTAATAACAACAGCAATAACAACAATAATACCAGAAAATACTACTGATAACAATAGCAATTCTAACACAAGTCCTTGGACAGAAAACCCTGCAGGATGACATCATCAAAACTATGCATTCCCAGTTACACCTTAGCATGTTTCCGCAAAAGCACATAACAGGCCTCTTTTAATTAGTACAAACCCACAGCAAAACCTGGGCCCCTGGCCAGCATTATCAGCATCACTCGTTTTTGGCTCCATGTTTGGGCTTGCTCGTGCTCTCTACCATCTTTGTGTTTTTGCGCATGGGCCCCAAACGGGTTTGAGCTCGCCATTTGTCCAGGCGAGCACAAGCAGAGTATTCAGACTAACACTAGCACCGAAAGACACAGACAGTCCCGATCACAGAGAGATGGCATTGCGGTATACTTACAGCCAGAAGAAGGAGCAGAATGCATTTGGGACTTGAAGCGGTATGCCTCCAGGCTGTTCTACCTTGCCATGTCCGCTGAAGTCTTTGCTCTCGCAGGCGCCTGCCAAAGCGGGGATGTCAGGGGGTTACTTCCACCGATGGGATGTGCGGTACATTCTCAAGTGCATTTTCCTACTTGGTTTTTCGAAGCATGGGTACTGGCAATGTAACTAGCCCAGGGCGCCTGTAAAGTCCTAGAAGCTCTCCTCTGTACGTTTGTGATGCCTGGAACTTGTTCTTACCCCGAAAGTGCTCGCCAGGTTTTGCGATACCAGCTGTGCTGACCTTGGTGGCAGCTGGGCCAAAAGTGTTGGCCGCGTAGGGCCATTCTCGATGTCTGCATATAACATCCAATCATAATAATTTACTATATAACACGATACTGCATCATAATCTATTGTATTATAATGTACAACACCATAACATACTTTATTCTACTATCTTATATCAGCTATCTTTCATCTTGGGAAGCTTGGCCAACAGTCAGGCAGGGCGCTGTGATCTAGCAGGGTCCATGCTCCTCAAGCAGCCTTTCATCTAGGCAACTTGCCAAGGATTTCCCATGGAGTCCTTCCCAAGTAGCTCCATGCCGCTGAGGTGTTGTCTTTTGCACCTGCAGGTCAAAGCCTAGCTCATAATCCCTTACTTACTCCCTATATATTAAAATATACCACCTACTGGGAGTATTTAATGTTAGGGGGGTGGGGTGGGTTTAATATTAATTTGGGGGGATGGGGGTTACGAGAGTTCCGAAGCATGGAGGCGGGCTCCTTCAAGGTCTTTAGGCTTTCGCTATGGGATGTCATACTAGGCGTGTCCACCTGATGTTTTCCTGTTCCACGTGAGGCCCTGTACAAGGCAGAGTCTACAGATCCGCTCCAGCAGCTGATAGTCCACGCCAAGAACACAGCTTCTGGGCTGCGTTCCAGCAGCTGTGAATCAGCTTCAGCATGATCGCTCTTTTTGAGTGTGACTCAAGCTACGGCTACATGTACAGAAGTCCACCTTTACACTTCAGACAATAAGGATTGCCTGAAAGGTTCGGAGCAGTGGGAGCAGCTTTCGGTAGGCTTCTCCTGTTCTTCCCTTGTGTGCATGAAGGTTGCATGCGGTTGCTTCCCCGGCCCGACCCATCTCTACCCTAATGAAAGTATACCAAACTTGGGCCCAACTAGCACAACCTCTTCAGGGCCTCCCGCATGTCCTGGTTTGGGCTTGAGCCAATGTATGTAATGTCCCACCGAGTCCTTGCAACATCTTGTAGCATCAGGAGTTCTACGACGTGGCGTTGACCTCTAGTGCACGACTCTGTGTTCTCTCGGATGATACGCGTTGGGCAACGGACCGGCTCAGCTGTCCAAAAGGTCAATGAGAGCTTTCCGGAGTTAATGCGTTGTTTGATACTTATGTCTTCGGTGTACGTGGCTGCAGTTGATTCAGAGGTCATTCTGCGGATATGGCATTGCACGATTTGCCAAACAAAGCAGCAGGTCTTCAGATATTCTGGTTTGCACCCTGGCTGCTGCGCCATGGAATCCTCAAGAAACCCAACAAGGGTGAAGTTGTCCTACTACCTTGCTGATGTTTCGGTTGAAGTTTCGCTGGTGTGTCGTTTTTGCATCTCTGAATCCCTGCGGAGGAGTATGCAGGCTATGTGACCCCCATTGACACTGCGTTGGCAGGGTTGGCAGAGGCAGGGATGTTGAAATGGCCTAGCATTCACGGATCACCTGTTTGCCTCCCACCCTCACAGTGCGTTTGTTTGGTTTTAAGAAGTCTCTGTTCTCCTCCCCTCCGTGCAGTGCTCAACCGCAGAGTATCCAACTGCCGAGTATCCCTGGCGTGCGCAACCCGAGAGTATCCCTGCAGCGCCACAGCGCCCAACCGCATGCCAAACCCCCGAGTATATCGGCAGCCTCCATCCTATCCTTGCAGTGCGCGACCGCAGAGTATCCCAACAGTGCTAGAGTATCCCAGCACTGCCCAACTATCCCTGCAGCGCCCAACAACAGAGTATGGAAGCCGTTTTTGTTTTCCTTGCTGTTCAGTCCTTTTTGTTGTTGGACCCTCCAAAGCGAGCCCAGGAAGGCCAGTACAGTAAGTACCCAAATTCCTGTTCCCTGCCCCGACAGCAAATAGCAAAAACAAAAACCGCCGCCGTCGCCCCGCCGAAACAGCAAACATCCCTTCCACCCACCACCCGCCCTAGCAGCAAAAGAAACGCGCCCCCGGCAGTGCATTTCTACGGAAATCGGTGGGACGTCCACATTTTCGCGCAGAATCGCGCTCTTGCGCAGGGCATTGCTACATTTTCACTCAGAAATGCCCTCTCGCATGGATGCGCTTCAACGAGCTCTCGCGTGGAACATCAACTTGCGATGTTGGCAGATTCGACGTCAAGCCCGTTGCCATGCTGCTACTGACCTGCTCCTGCATCGCCAACTCCTCCTTTGTGGGAAGGCTTTCAGATCCCCGCTGGACAGTCCCATGCATTCAAACTCATTCATTCCTGGTCCCTTGCAGCCTGTCACAAATGCTTATGTGAGAAGAGTAGGGAGACCACGACGTGAGTGGATCACCGAGGTTAGGGACAAGGCTTTTCAATTTGTAGACGACCACCGCGAAATCGCCAGACTGGTACACAATCCGTTTGTCTGACACCATGCGGTCTGTCAGCTCTTACGTGTCCACGCGCCGCCCGGCGCATGACCGACTCACTGACTGGCACGACGTTTTGCTTGGTGGAAGTACTTGATCGCGTCCCACAACCACAAAAAAAGCGGAAGAGTGGGGATGTTCGAAGCAGGTTATACAGCAAGGCCTGTTGCTTGGGAAACCGCTTTGACCATTGGGAGAGCCTCTTTTTGGTGTTTTTTGGTGTTGAAAGTCTAGACTTCGCCGCCCTAGCCCTGCATGCAGACATGTCAGAGATGAATGCCGGTGACATGCCTTGGAAAGGAGTTACAGCATAGTAATGGAGAACACATGCAGTAGAGCTCCACTTTTCACTAAATGGTACTGTAGCATTTTTGCAGAGTCAATATGATTCTCCAGACCCCTGATGAGGTGGCTCCCGATGTCGCTGCTGAGTTCGCCAAGACGACTTCAGCGGCCAACGATGCCCTCATAGACCCCTGGTAGAATGCAAGCGCCAGCACCAGAAATGATGACAGTAATCAGGAGGCAGTGACGGTGGCAGTACTGGTGGCAGTTGCAGTGGTGGCAGCAGCAGCAGCAGCAAGAGAAGCAGCAGCACTACCAGTAGCAGTAGCAGTGGCACCAGGATCAGGAGCAGAAGGAGGAGGAGGAGAAGTAGAAGCAGAATTCGGAGTAGAAGCAGCAAAAGAAGAAGTAGAAGTGGTGGTGGTGGTGGTGGTGGTGGTGGTGGTGGTGGTGGGAGTAGGAGGAGTAGGAGTAGGAGTAGGAGTAGGAGTAGGAGTAGGAGTAGGGGGAGGAGGAGGAGGAGGAGTATGAGGAGGAGGAGGAGGGTTTGGTTTGGTCCCGTTCGTGACGGTATGATTTTGTGGAGGAAGTGGTAGTAGTGGCTGGTAGTGGTGGTAGTATTGGCAGGATTTGTAGTAATGGTGGCAGTGATGGTGGCGGTGGTGGAAGTAGTGGTAGTGGCAGTGTCAGCGGCAGTGGTAGTTGTGGGCATTTTTTGCTGTAAGGCGGTCTCTGAAGCCGAAGGCCTCCTATCTCGTGGCGTTGCATATTTGATTTTTTCTTTGGTTCTTGCTGCTAAATGCATTCTATACTGCCAGACCTTGAAGCTGTGTACGGATGATTGTCAGAAAGTGTGGCGGTGACAAATCCTGTTATTGCCGTGGAAACACCCCATAAACAATCCCAACAAATTAGACTGTGCTCGTGTTTTGCATGCTTGGGATGTTGAGTTTTCGGAGGATAAGGTATGCGCTTCCGGCTTCTGGCTGTGTCACTTAATTCGGCACGCTTTGGGAACCTTTTCAAATTTGGACAACTCACCCATCCAAAACCTTACCCCCACTCCGTTCTTACAACATCCACCAGAGGCCCTAAACAGCTTCACATGGAAGGCCTGAGCCTGACATCTGAAGTCTGTTTTCCGCATATTAGCCGCGACCCTCAAGAATTGCAGCCCGCCCCCTGACCCAAATTTTGCAGGCCACATCGTGAAGAAGAAGCCTTCAGGTCCTTTGTCTCCCGATCCCTGAAGGTGCTTTATATTGGCCCGATGAGCCTAATTTCTTGTTATTATTAGTATTTCTAGTATTAATATTACTAGTCTTACTCGTATTACTATTACTATTTTTAGAGATCTGGCGGGCATGACTGTATCGGCAGGTGCTATGGCAGGACCGCATATAACCCCAGTAAAAACCTCAGAGCAAGAATTGCCAATACAGCGCCACACCCCTGGCGTACCCGGAAATTTGACATACCTACGTGATAGCTTTGCATGCTGTGCACACACAACAGCCCTACCTTCTTGCGAAAGCCAATCGCCCTGAACCTTAAACCAATACCAAAGCCCCGAATTCTCCGCCCCCTCGCCCCACTTTCTAAACCGTTGCTCAGCCCAAGTGGAGCAAAAGCCTTGCTGAGGAAATGGAGGATGCCGCGCTTCAAGTCTGTGGCTCCGATTCCGAAAAAGGCAAAAGTCTCTTGCCGCTGGGCTTGAAGAGCATGTCTTTGTAGCAGTGCATTGATTGAGATGGTATGCTGGGGCACCCAGCGGTATGTGTGACTGAAGGCAAGAGATTCAGGGGTTAACATCTCTCAAGTCAAATTTCCCTTGAATAAAACAAAGACCTTCAAGAGCGGCAAGTCATCTTGCTGCTCCTGCTCCATGGCCCGGGATTCTTGGGTCCAGATCAGCATGGTAGAATCTGAGCGTTTGCAGCCCATGGGCTCCAGAAGGCTTCTTCGCTTGTTGTACTCGTGGAGGTGATGAATAAAGGCGACAGCAGACGTGGGCTGTGTGGGCTACACGCTCCAAATCCTTCACTTGTGGGGCCGTGGTAGGAAAGATGTTGAAGAAGAGGCGCGCATCGAGGGCTAGGTAGCAGATTTTGTCAGACGCCGTTTAGGTGTCAGAGCTATATCCTCACGGGTGTCTGAGGTTCAGTCCTGCGTATGAGGGCAACAAGACACTGCTTCTGGATGGAATCCGGTCGGTCACTGCAGCTTCTTGGCTTTTTCTTTGCACCCAAGTATGCCAAAGCAGAGAGCGCTCATTTGCAAGACCCTCCACGAATCTGGCCAGCATCTCCCAGACCCCCCCAGTGCCCAGCTGTGCAGATGCGACCCCGGAAATCGACATTACCTTCCTTGGCCCATGGAGCTTCAGACTAATCTGTCGAAACGAAGGGAGCAAGGGAACCCCGAAGACGGCCATGATGACATGCGTTATTTTAGGCATGGAAGGCGACAGAGTTGGAAGCTGGTCCTGCGAATGCCCAGGCCAGAAAGAGGCACACAAAGGCATCTTACAGCCCAATCTTCTGACCGTTTTGGACGGTAGGACCATCGGAAATGGGAACTAAGGCCGCCGAACGGCAGCGGCAGAAATTCGAGACTGAGGAGGAGCAACATCACACAATCAGCCGCAGCCCGGTGCAATGAGTGGATTTCCATGGATCTTTTGGCGGAGATCTCTGCGATAAAATTCCGGTGTTCGGGAGGTAGAAAGGGGACCACATTTGTAGAACCAATTCCCTCAATCTAATTACTAGTTCATTGTCTGGTGTCTTGCTCGGAAAGCCCCAGAATGGCAAGCCGCCATTTCACGAGGACCTTTCCATTTCTTGTTGCGGGACGGTCTGGCCACGGCACAACGTCAGTCTCCAGTGTCCGCGGCACCAGCATTGCATGACCAAAGAATCCCCTTGAAAAGTGCCGGAAGAGCCACAAAGTACTGGCAGAGTTGGCAGAGTTTTCCAGACAGCCTTGGAACACCGGTTCAAGCCGTGTGCTTGCGTCTAGGGATCACGCGGATTGGTGGGTTCAAACTTTGCGCCAAGGCATCCTCTTGATTGTCAGCACCTTCCTGATTGTTGCAGCGGACCTTTGCACAGTTGCAGCCGGACTTGATTATGTGTCGACATGGGGGTCACTTCGGGGTCCGGGCAGGAAAGTGGGTCCACACATGCACAGATTGATGAATGTTAGACATCTGGTTGTGTTCATGAATCTAAACCTGTCTGCTCAAGTTTATGTGGGCTCTACCGGTCAACAGCCCCACCTTCCACAAGCAAAATATCAAATATTGCAGCCGGGCTTGCTGAACAGTCAATAGCATTCAGCAGCGCCCATAGCCATTTGAGCTATAGTCTATACTCTAAACTCCTTCAAGGGTTTTATGTGAGAATTCTAAAGGACACTTTTCTAGGGGTCATTAAGGGGGATGCTAGGTCTTTAGATACATGTATATACATAGGATGTCTCAAGATCTGGTCCCTTCTTCACCTGCGTTCTGGGGAGGGGAACCTGGTCGATAAGTGACCTCACATGCAAACACATCTAAAGCGAATCCTGAAAGCACCTCAACACGTTCCTTGCAGCTGAAGACCCCTAAAACCCTAAACCCTAAACCCTAAAGTATCCTGTTCAATTCAGGGCATTCTTGCCCTGCCTGTACAGAGGGCCCAAACAAAGAGCAGGAAAGCCCATCGCAAGAGCAACGCTGATTCTGTAAGTGATCTCTCAGTCTTAGCCTCAACTTTAATTCCAAATTCTGGCATAATAATAGTAGTCATAGGAAGAATACTAATCAAAATTACAAGCAATAATAGCAATAGTAAGTTAATAGTACTTACACATCACAATTCAGTCAGGTCATTGCGGCTTGGATGGAGGCTTTGTCTGTTGCATCCGATGCCTGGCCGTGACCGCATGTAGCCAATGTAGTCCTTCCGAAGGAAACATGGACAGGATTTGTGTTTAGGGTTTAGGGTTCAGGGTGTTGGTGCCAAACCCTAAAACCTTAGTCCTGGAAGATTTGGATGTGCGTGCTTGCTCTCTGAACACCCCGCAAAAAACTAGGTCTTTTTGCATCGCCAGATCATCCATATGCGCCCAAAGGATTACCTAGGGTGGATACAGGGGTCCCTTTGGTGGTTTTCGAACATGTTGACTGTCGCTCAATTGGGCGTTTCCCAAACTTCGGGTACTTTTACATGCGTTATAGGGTTCATATAGGGACACAAAGGGTCATAGTCCCCCTTAAGTAGATAAAATATTGCTTCGGGTCTGTAGTAATAAGATCCCCATATGCCCCATGTTCAAACTAACTCGGGGGGACTCCAAATAGGGCAAAAAGTTCCTGAGTCACAAATGGAGGTTGGTCTGAGCGGTCAGGTGGGGCCCCAAGGGCTAATTCAGAGTCTTGGGAGCCCCTTCCAAGGCAAAAAGCCAAGGAATTTGGTCCACAGGGTAATTTCTCAGAATAGGGGGACCCCAATATAGACCCCAAAATATTATGATCCTTATTGTGGGGCCACCTAAAAAGGTACCCATAATTCCAGGTGCCCAAGAGGAACAACGTAGCATGGAGTTTGAGGAGTAGCAATTGGAGTCAACTAGAGGCAGTGCTGCACAAGCCAAACTGATGACTCAGGGCAGGCCCCTTGTGATTCTGCCAAGCACGCATCCAGGGCTATACTACAGAGACCTACCTACTTACCCACATCATCGTCCCAGATTCCTTGTATCAATGTGATATAGCAAAATGAACTTTGAGTGATCTAGATTCTTGGGCCCCTACAGCGCTTGCATTGGTGCGTCACCCAGGAGCCAGAGGATGAGGACTCCGGAGCCGATCAAAGATTCGTGATGGGCCGCTGGGCCATCAACTCAAAGCTCCATGACACCGTTCCAGGGAATTCAGTGTTAATAATGGAGAATCAAATGGAAAAGAAAATGGAAAATGAAATGGAAACTGTGATAAAATAGGGGATTTTTAGGGTTCAGGGGGGATATAGGGATATTACCCCAATAATGGAGAATCAAATGGAAAATAAAATGGAAAATGAAATGGAAACTGGGATTATAGGACAATTCGTAGGGATTAGGGTATATATTGGGGTTATATTGGAATAATGGAAAATAAAATGGAAAGCCTAGCACTAAACCCTAAACCCTGAACCACTTGGGGGCTGGAGAAGCGCGCGCCTGCCTTGATTCGCAAGCAGGAGATAAGGAGCTGGAGCCCATTCTGCAGAGCCGTTGTCTACTTCGCCTTTAGCTGTTTAAAAACTTCAAAACAAAAGGTATTAGGCAATAAGGCAACAGCCGCCAAAAGTCTCAGAGAGTCAGGAGGGTACACTGCCTAAACGACTGCATTAAGCATGGGTGCTTCGCCTGACTGGATTTTGTTCAGCCTTAGGCAAAACAAAAGCTTGTTGTCAACTGGAGCTCTTTGACTTGGGAGCTTCAGCTTTGCTTTCTACTCCTGAGAAGGAATTAGTATGCGCTGCTGGGTCTTAGAACCTTCAACATGTTCATTAGGAAACATAAGAGACTTCATGTTGAAGCGCCAGAATCCTTAAGTCACTACCTCAGCCCTCACAATTTGTGAACAGGGACTCCAAAAAACTGCCTGACCTTGAAAAGCCCAAGCTGACATCATCAGCCCTACCTCTAAAACCTCCGCTCCTGCCTGAGGGTATGTAGGAATAATGAAGAATCAGCTGGAAAAGACGGTCCAACATGAAATGAAAACTGGGGCTATATGGGCTTTAGCGGGATAAGTATCAATATTGCAGGCCTGCTGGACCTTGTGAAGGTGACGCTTGTTAACGCTGCTGCTACTTGACTGGCGATTGGTCATAGCTCAGAATTCGATGAAGATAGGCATTTACCTAAACCCTCCAATGTAGTACCTTTTTGGTAATCCTAATAAGAGTCCTAACCCCAAAACCATAACAAACGCAAAAAGGAACTACATTGGAGGGCCCAGGTAGGCCGTACATGGACTTCGTGGGAACATCTCGGGAAGTATGGGGCGCCTGGATGATGGCAAACATCAGGGTATAGTCCCCATTAGGTAGAT
>CAJNIZ010045482.1:79849-136213 GCA_905231905.1 Symbiodinium pilosum
CTACTTAAGGGGGACTGTATATAGATGAGCTGGGCGAAGCTGTGGGCAATACAGCCTTTTTGAAGTTGTGCCTGTCCTGAGGGGTTAAAAAGATTACATGCGTGGACTTATCCCAGAGTAGAAAATTCTACTGGGATGAGCATTTGCCCGCTTGTTGGAGTAGGCCGTCATGCCTACGGTGTTCGATGGATGCGCATACTATAATATACTATATGATACTACAATATACGATAATATACAATACAATCTAATATACTATGTTGTAGTATATTATACTATATTGTACTTATGCAGAAGCTTTCATTTAGCAGTGCCAACTCGTGGATTGCGAGGACAAAGGGATGATTATCTCGGACAGCCCCGTTGGCGCGTGCCCATCCACTTCATTAGCTCCTCTGCCGGAAAACAGTAAGACTGGTAATACTAGTAGTCATACTAATAGCAATAATAACCATAATAACAAGAATAATCGTATAATGAGAATAATTGTAATCATAGTGATAGAAAAAGTAAGAACAATACTCACAGTAATCAGCAATAGTCGTAATAGTCATAATCGTAACAGTAATGATAATAGCAGAATCAGAGTTGAGGCTGAGGCCGAGGCCGCATCAGAAGTAGCTCAATTTCGGTGAGGAGGGTATGCAATGCTTCCAACATGTTGGTACCAGTGGTAGTTGTGAGGATCCGGGGATACCCGCAAGAATTTTGACTGTCGTTGGAGGGCTGCATAGGCGCAGCAACACTGAATCTAATCGGCTTTTTCAGGTTTCAAGGGTTGTGCACATCGAAGCGTGTCGGAAATGATGTGGGACCACCTCTAAAACGGGTCCAGGAGCGATTGAACCGGCATTGAACGTGACGTGTGGTGCAACCGTCTTTCCATATGTGGTGTAAAAGCACTTTAGCTTGGATGAGATGGGTCGATGGGGGTGCATAAGCCATTGCTGTTCAGATCCGCGTGCGTTTTGGGTGGCGCTTGAGCCCACAACATCAACGTGGCCAAAGTTGCAGCCCAATCAGTCCTCTACACGAGGTTATCATAGGATTGTATAATCATAGGCTTGTGCAGAGTTATATCGGATCTTATAGGATCATAGGGTTCTATAGGATTGTATGGGCTTATTCCAATTGCATACTTGGATTCTGCGCGCCCACATCTCCAACTGATGTTTCTTCGACCGCCCTGGCTGGTAGCAAGGTTCTGCTACTGTAAAGTTCCTGTGGATGGACCAAAGTGACCAAAGCCTGTACTCAAGGTGAACCCTAAACCCCAAACGGCGGGCTTCTGCTTGGCGCATCCCCCAGAAACAAAATGCTGATGGTCAGCATGACCGTTTAGGGCCAAACTACTCTTTGCATGCAAATGTGAGGATTCGCTCGAGACGCATCAGTACATCGACAATGTCGCCTGCGAACCGTGGATCTTCGTAGAAGTCTTTCTATATGGAAAGGTATGACGTAGAAGCCTCAGCAATTACTAATACTATGGTCCGAATTTCCTTGCATGACTATGGTATTCAAATTGAAAGTGGTAACCAATGGTACATAAAGAATCTCTCTAACTCTGCAAGAGTTGGGAGCCTCTGAATCCCAAAAGGCGCTTGAAGGTGCAAAATATTTGGTCGTAAAAACTGAGAATAGTTTGGGTTTAGGGTTTAGGGTTTAGGGGGCAACGCCTCCCAATTCAGCTTCAATTGGAGTCCCACTAGCGCTCGCATCAATTGCTCGGAGAAATGCTTGCTTCATGTCACCACCGTAAGAGATTTCCCAAAGATTTAAACCCTATATATCCCGATGCACCCCGATATACCCCTGCCAAACCACAAACCCTAAACCCTATGTAACCACCACATTGTAGTTTCCATTTTCTTTTTCATTATCCCTATAAAAACCCCAATATACCATATTATACCCCTGTATAACCCCTATGTAATCCCAATAAAACCCCTATATAATTCCGACTCTGGGGCCGTGGGGGCCAGCAGCAGGAAAGTGGCGTCGCGGAAGTAGCAGATCGGAGCGACATGCGAGCTGAGGGGGCAACCCGGGGAGTGACATGGGCCTAGTTTCTAAGCTTCCCACTTTTTGAGTCCCTTGGGCTGAATAAAGGAATGTCCGAGACGATTTTTGCCTCTTTTCATGTCCTATGCATGAAAGGCCGGAAGCCAGGGAAACTATCAAGGGGTATTGGAGGCAGCCATGCATTCGGGACTCTAAGATTCCGGTCAAATTTGGCCATAACCCTTGCCATGCGGTAAAATTCAATCAGGCCTTCAGGCGGGATTTACTATATACTATAATATACTATATTATATTCTAATATACTGTAATATACTATGAGATACCACTATCTTCTTGTGTTTTCCTGAAACCGAGGCGTGGGGTGTGATTTTGGTTGCCAGGGCGGGTGGGGCATGCAGGCAAGCCAGAAGTTTGGATGACACTGCTGCCATTTCATTCGTCAGCCTGGCGGTGTCCTTTGCCCTACATGTTGCTTTTCAACATGAAGGCCATGTATCGCAGGTTATTTATGAAGAGTCTATGGAGTTCTCTAGTCTGCCTTCATGTAGCATCGGAGGGTGAACGAGTCAGACCTGCAATTTGAAGGTTGCTCGACTACTCGCTATTCACCACAGCTGCATCCTGTTCTGGCACTAGGCCTTCATGTTCCAAACCTTCTTCAGTGGGCGAGCGGACTTAATCGCAGCATAGGAGAGTATCCATACAATGGAAGCTTATCCGTTTCAGTTTCGGGCATGCGCCCGCTTCAGATTGACAGCGTGATTTAGAGAGAAGGTTCCACGGGTTCCAAATGCCAGTCAAGGAGCGCACTGCCCAAACCCTTCCAGCTCACAATCCAACTCCCTCATGAGACAAAGGCACCACTGTCTGAACAGGCTCTTAGCTAGCTGTGTGCATGTATTTTTTCTGAGGCCTCCAAAGGTGGCCTTTGCAGCACGAACCAGTAGCCGTGTAGTGCTGCGATCCGACATGTGAGAGTTGCCAGACGAGAGGCTGCTTCGGGAGCTTCGCAAGAATTGGGCTGCCAAAGTGCGACCAGAGGGTCTGAAAGACGACCTGCTTCCTGGCAGAATCCCCGTTCAGGCCGAGCGTCTTGCACAGCAAGAGCGCGCCAATTCTTGCGAAAGCCATGGTCAACGCGCGCGCCTCGCTGTTTTCCAGTCCCTGCGCGCCCCAAGGCGCATATTTGTTTGCGGCTTTGTGAGCGTCAGCGCGTGGACCTGCTGTGGAAACAAGGTCCCCTCTCCTGGCAAGTTATCAGAGGTACCGTCAGTTTAAAGCCTAGACCAAACTCCGCATGAGGGTATTATTGAAGGCTAGATACCTCTGTGAGGTTGAACGGAACCTCTTTGACTACGCCCAGGTGCATGCGCCACATGAGTCTACTGAGCGGGAGTAAAAGTCTGTGAACTTGCCTCTGCAGTATTCGCCCCTGGATGCGCGCACCCAAGTGCAGTGCAATGTTTACCAACAGGAAATTACAATCCCATGCCCTAGCCTTGTTTTGGGGTACCTTGTCAGGTTTATGTTTTGCAGACGAAAGGCATTCTCAACTCCGTGTTCCCAATAATCTCGGATCCCTAAACCTTTGTACAGACCTCAGTACTTTACCTCAAGCTTCATGTGGTATAAAAATGGCAGAGAGTTCTACTCCCCGTCTTGGGGATCCGAATGGTCGTTCATAGCCCATTGGCTTGGGGGTTATTCTACGTGATGCATCAATGGCAGCAGCAGCAGCAGCAGCAGCAGCAGCAGCAGCAGCAGCAGCAAGAAGAACTGACGGCAATCAAACGGTGGAAAACGAAGGAGCAATGAAGGATCGTTCATGAGAATGGCAAGTTATTGGCACTTAATGCATCACATCCTGTGCTCCCCTTTATGCAGCATATACACGTTTCTGGACCTGCGTTCCACAGGTGTAAGATCCGTGGTTGGGCAGCGATTCGGAGAGCCGGGCAGTGTCGAAGGCGTCGCCAGGTCCCTTGACGATCTTGCAGGGGAAGCGCAGCAACTTTTTTGTGGCACGTAAGGGCTTGCTATATTGGAGAATCTCCCTTTAGGGTTCGGATTGAAGGTCAGAAATGAGTGGGCCATTGTTAGATGAAGGTTCAGCAGGCTGTCACTTGGCGCGCGCAAGAGTGACAAGCCCGGTAGATCTGTGATGAAGATGCAGCTGAAGTGCTACTTCTGGCTGTTGGCCTAGTGTGTACGGGGAGGCAGTTGGAGGTAACGTTGCAGGTGCCTCACCGTATGTTAGACTTAACTAACATCCTTGTTTGCAACTGGCCCGTGAAGTTCCGGGTTTGGCCATCGCTTGCCAGGAAGGATTTTGCAGAATGTCAAACAATCAAGCTCTTTTCGCTGTTGGCCTGTAGTATTGTCAGAGTGTTCTGTGCTCAGGGCTCGGGGGATTTGTAGAGTCTGGGCGAGTGCAAGTTATGTGGGTTATTTCTGCTTGAAGACGCAAGGGCCTGCCTGTTGTCTTAGTTGTCTTCTTTGGCGGGTACGGCTTCAGAATCTGACGGAAGAGCAAGTGCGTGGCTAAGGGGCTTTTTGTGACTCAGACTACGAAGGCTTCCTGAATCTGATCTCGTGCACCTGCTAGGATGGAACATGAAAAGTGATGTGCTGGAAGAAGAGTCGCGAGCCGCATTTCCCGAAAGCCCACGATTTTTGGCACTTGGGTCACTAGGGCTTCATTTTTTTGGGCAGAGGTGTCTGTCCTGGTGTGGCTCTGGTTCCTCGTCAGCTCACATATCCAGTTGTTCTGTGGTCCCTGGTCCTTTGGCCCCTTGGTCCCATGGTCCTCTGGTCCCATGGTCCAAGCGCAGGGTTACAATTCACCGTTCCAACAACTAATAAAACCATTCTTGGAAGTAACAATGCTAACAACAATAATGATAGCTAATACCACAATAACAACGAGACAGCAGTAGTAGCACAAGAAAACAATAGGAGAGTTCAAGGCGATGGTAACAATAGCAAAAGAACAACGATTCTGGAGTTTAAGGTTCAGGGGTTTTGGAGTGGAGCTTGCAGGTATCATTCTGGTTAGGGTTTAGGGTTGCAGTTTGTACGTGGCCGCGCAAATGGCAAGAACTTTTTCGAATGGTTAACAAGTGGTCTTGCGGCCTGATATTTCCATTATATCTTCAACCAGGTATGGATGAATGGATCTTCAGAATAGTTGTTACGTAATCCCAAAGGATATGGCGATTTCTTTTCAATTCCCTCGCTCACTACTGACCAGCAAGTACATTGGAAACACCAACCTCGCACCCAAGCCTTAGCCGTTACCCCAGTTCCAAAAGCCGATTCTTTCGCAGAGAGCCTTGTACGACCAGCAAATTCGGTAAATTACAGCATGTGAAGTAGGCTTCCAGGGCCAGCAGATGCCGTCATTTGCAGCATCGGGAGCGTTTCGCAGTTGAAGCATTGCAAAACCAGCAAACGCTGAAAGTTACAGCGTTTAAAGATGTCCAAGACGCTGTAATTTGCAACGTTTGCAACGTTCCAAGACCAGCAGACTTTGTAATTTACAGCGCCTGAAACATTCCAAGACCGGCTAACGCTATAATTTGCAGCGTTTGCAACGTTCCAAGACCAGCAGACGCTGTTATTCACAGCATTTGAGGTGTTCAGTTCAAAGCCCGCAAACGCCGTAATTTGCAGCGTTTGGGCAGTTCCAAGGCCCAGCAGACGTTGTGATGACAAAAAGCGCCCGTGTGGCGTCTTGGAGTTGCAGGGCGAAGCCAAAAACGAGGGGGGGTAGGGGGGGTGGGAGATTACGATATCGGATTTGCAGAAACTCGGGCCCCCATTTCAGCATCATCAGGAGTGTCCTGCTTTTTTGGGACAGCTTTCGGCCCCAAACGTAGCTTGCATCGTTCAAAGCGCGTTTTTAGCGGTATTTACAGCGTTTTCCTGTGTTTTTGAAACGCCCCGGGGCCAGCATCATGAGCATCAGCTGCTCCCCTTGGGCAGGCGTCTCGTACACACGTCTTGCCGCAGTCGTTTCGCACATCTTTTCGGCCCTGCCCAGCAGGTCCAGCTGATGCTCATGATGCGTGCCCCCTGTGCAAGCATCATGAGCGTCAGCTGTTCCCCTTCTTCTCTTGCGTTACCCCCCTTTTCAGCATCATCGGGAGTTTCCCACGTTTTTGGGACAGCATTCGGCCCCAAACGTAGGTTGCATCGTTCAAAGCACGTTCTTAGCAGTATTTACAGCGTTGCCTGTGTTTTTCTAACGTTTCCCGAAGTACCGGAGCCAGCATCATGAGCATCAGCTGCTCCCCTTGGGCGTCTTGCCGGAGTCGTTTCGCGCGTTTTTTTGGCCCCTGGACCAGCATCATGAGCATCAGCTGCTCCTCTTGGGTGCCCATCGGCGGTCCGGCTAGGCCACCCGTGCCGCCCCATGTGCTGCATGCCTGACCCCGCGCTTTCCGTTGTATCCAGCTGGTTTGCAGCATTTGAAGCGTTCCAAGACCAGCAACATCTGTAATTTGCAGCATTTGAGACATTCCATCACTGGAAGATGCTGAGATTTACAGAGTCAGAATCGTTTCCAGACGATTAACAAAGCGAGCCGCACCTTTGCAACAAAAACTCCGCCGGTCACTACCGTCGTTCCCACGAATTTTCGCGTCAACGGTCGGTTCAGCCGCTTGATTGAAAGCATGGTCATGCCCCAGGTGTCCTGCAAGGACAAGCCCATTGCAGATATTGCGTAAATCAGTGCGGGAGATGATCATTTGCAAGCCTTCCTCAATACTTACAAGACCCCAAATCTTGCAGAATGAAGCTTTGCAGAACGTATGTCGCCGAACGAAAAGCTGTTGCGTACCACACGCACACACTGACACGGGGTCTGCTTATCGAGGCTCAAATACGGATTGCCAGCTGCTTTCGGGGACACTTGACCAGGACGGGCCACATTCGTTCTTGGCACGAAGTGCCACTCCCCTAGCCCCTTCCAGCAGTGACATGTGGAGGTGACGCCTTCTGCCAAAAGGATTTGGGCTACTTAGATTACAAAAGTCACCGCCAGCAGTAGCAGCAGGCCCTTAGACTTGGATTTAGCTATATGGAGCACAGGCTTGGGCTTTCTGTCCACACGGCCTTGGAGCTGGAGCATACAAGCAGGCCTAAGGCAAAAGAAAGCCCTCCTCGACCAGGACGGGACGTGGACACCTGGTGCCGAAGAAGGGCCCAGAGAAGGCCTCGGCCTTGAGCTTGGGGTTCTATAGGAGATTATAAAGGGAATTAATAATATATGGGTTACATAGGGATGATGGAAATAGAATGGAAACTACTATTTAGGGCCTGTTGAGGGTTGCGAGCTAGGGAGTCTTATTGTTTAGAACGAGTTGATGTTGTCTCTTATCTAGCAGAACCTCGTTGCGGCTCAATTGTATTCGGAGGCTCGGGTGTCAGACTTGTTCTCTTACAGTGGCTATCATTAAAGCCTTTTTGCTATGACACATCTGAAGGACAGATCTTGAGCCTGAAGACCCCCAATCTCTGCACCCTACGCCGCAAGCCCCGCCAGTTGTGCAGGCTTCTGTGCCGCCAGAGATGGCGCTTCGATTTGCCAAGCTGGATCCATGGAGCGAGGAGTATTACGAGATGTGGGGAAATATGACGCCATGAGCCGTAATCAGAGAGGGCAAGTTAGGGCCTGTTTGAGGAGTGTTTCATGTTGGGCGGGCTTTTCATGGGTGTTTAGTGAATGTAAGATTGTATGTGTTGGGCCTCACGGCAGTCCACTCAAGAAGCACTCCACTTGTCCTTGGCATGTGCACTCAACATTCATCCAGACGTGCGCTCGTGCTGGCATCAAAGAGACTGAGTGCAGATGAAAGTTGGATAGCCTTCCTTGCCGTTGCGCATTCGGGAACTTTCAAAACTGCTGCAAGTCCTTCATGCAGTCTTCACTGCTCTTCAAACATTCATCATGTAATTCGGCTCCAAGCTACAATCCGTCTATTAAGGTGCGAAACGACTTGGTCTGGGAGTTGGTACCCGAACAGGCTTTGAGTTTCAAGTTGGCCGCGGGAGCCGACTTGAGTCTGGGTGAGCGGAGTCCTCCTCTCTGTACTCTTTTTGGTTTGCGGGGCTCAAATCTTCAACGCCTCCAGAAGCCTTGAATCCTGATCATATGCAGGAGCTGAATTTCCGCCATGCGTGCTTGGGGCAGACCGGCACCGTTCATCTCGCAGGGATCCTGGAGGTGTTGGAGTCAAATAACCCTCAGCTCGCGGAACGCTGATGAGGCCCTACCCATCCCTCCATTGGAAAGGCCTCCGCAGAATCCTGATTTGAAGTATGATGATCCTCGGGCATAAAGGGAGAGCAGCTAGCGGAGCAGGGCCTTCAATGAGCCCACAAGTACTGAACTTCCCACGGGTCAGATCATTGCTAGCTGAACTTCTGTCAGAGCTGCAGTCGGTTGTTTTCATTCATGCCCCCTCCACATTCAGCAGCAGCAGGAGTCCCTGAAGCTTATCGTGCTTGACCTACACCATCTAGGTGCAAGGCCCTTTCACTTTGCAGCCCTCTTCAGCATGCAGTCGTGCAAAATATTAGGGTTAAATTTGGGGGTAGAATAATGGGGTTTTGGGATAATGAAAAAGAAAATGGAAGCTACTATACTGGGTTACATTCTAATAGAGCCAAGTATAATGGTTTGCAAGTTCTTTTCCATTATCCCTATATAACCAAAATATCAACCTACTCTTTAGGGTTAAAGCGGAAGACAGGAGGGTAACTTAAATTCTGAACCCTATATACCCTACTATACTATACCTCATTATACCCCATATACATTAGGAAAACCCCCCACCCTGTAATAGTGGTATAACAGGAATATAATAACATAGTAGGACCCTAGTATAACCCCTTATTATCCCTTATAGCCACTATTACTGGGTGGTGGGTCCACCTAACATACCCCACTATCCCCTATGTACCCTAAACCCTAAACCCTAAACCCCTAGAATGGTAAGGCTCCCTTCATCCACGGCTTGCAGTCTCTGCAGATCCTGGAGCCCGGATCTAAGCGCCGCAGGAGGAGTAGTTTGATGTGAGCTATAGTCTAAACCCCTTAAAGGGGGTTATATAGCGGGTTCATATAGGGGGCCATTATAAGGGTTCTTCATGGGGTTGCTAAGAGTCAGACTATAGCTCATGTAGAAGTCGAAAGAAATCACCATGTTGTGGCTCTAGATTCCATGTATGAATCTCGTATTGGGAACCTCAAGCAGACCTTCAAATGATGTTGACCGTTATTCAGGCACTATATCAGACAGTTCGCCGCCTTCAAAAATCTGGGGCTTCCACTGCTCGATCTGACGGTTTGGGGCTTGAAGTGTGGCTTTCCGGGCTAGGCTCCACTGCGGATAGTTGGCCCCTAGTGGCCCAGGTGCTGTTTTGATGTGGCCTCCGAAGTACACATACTCCGAGTTTCTATTTCATTTTCCATTTTCTTTAGTTTCTACGAGGCATCTGGACATGCCAGGCGCCAACAGCATCGGCACCTCCATGACTTCAACCAGATAACCCATAGGGTTTAGGGTTTATAGGGGATAATGGAAAAGAAAATGGAAACTACTGTATTATAATAGGGTATATATTCGGGTCATATCTGTTATCACTCAGAAACTGTTTGAATGTCAGTCTGTCGGATCGTTAAGACCCCAACTGATAACTGAGTAAACTCCCTGACCCCGGACCACCTTCAATCGCTCCAGCAAGGCTACCCTGGCAGAGCATTTTAGATAAAAGGACTTTAATGGGAACCTCAAATCTGGGAATCCCAACAATATATAGTAGGAATACACTGGGAAGATACCCACCAGGGCCCTTGTATTCCTTCTACACTCCTAAACCCTAAAACCTAAATGCTAATCTCCATTGTAGTTTCGTTATCCTTATATAACCCGAATGCAACCTTTTTGAGATTCCCGCTTTGGGGTTCCCATTTAAGCCACCTGTCAGCCAGGCTCTGTGGCAACTACATGGGGTCGAAAGGTCGCAAATGCCAGTTTAAGGGTAATATTTGGGCTACATTGGGGCTATATTGGGGTTATGTAGGGATTGTGGAAAATGAAATGGAAACTAATATTTAGGGTTGAGGCTCCCAAATTCAGGTGTCTGCTCTTCAGGAACTGCTAGGATTCCAGGCTGCTTGCCTGTCAGATCTTCTCGGCTGAGCTTTTGCACGAATGCCTGTGGAGCCATTTCTAGAGGAAGCTGCTTTTACGTGGAAAGTGTGAAGGGCTTCTTGGAGGTTCACGGATAGTTCTACGTAAGGTTGTTGAGTAGGAAAGCTTATGTGGTAACCGTAGTAATGAGCAATAACAATAGTAATACTCGTAATAATAAGAATAGTAGTATTAATGGCAATAATATTGTGATTTTGCACGCGCCTATCCTGCTGCGGAGCAACTTCTGGCTGAGAGCTCCATGGTCGAGTCACGGACGCACATCAGTAACGAGCTCTGACAAGAGCGGGTCGCCTCAGCATGACGTACTTGGAGGGGATGTAGATCAACAAAATCAAATGAGGGTCAATAACAAATCAAATATGGATCATTAAAAAATCAAATAAGGATCATTAAGAAATCAAAAAAAATGATCTCAAAATATCCGGTTTCAGAGGAAATCAAAGGGAAATCCTATGTCAGGGAGTAAGGAACGAAGGATAACAAATCAAAGTTTTCGTAAAAAGGAAAGAAGGAGAAGGAAGGAAGGAAGGAAGGAAGGAAGGAAGGAAGGAAGGAAGGAACCATGAAGACATATATCATACTCCATCGTTGTGCCCACAGCCTCGGCTAGAGACGGCGATTCTAGAGGTTTCGAACCCATCCCAAAACCTTGGCTGTAACAAAAAAGCATCACTTTGTTTCCAAAGGGGGGGCTGCGCCCCCCCAACCCCCCGCTTTTTTATTTTCACCCATGCTTCATGTCTTATCATTTTCAATGCCTTCTATACTTTTCATGATTTTTCACTATTTTTGAACATTTTTCTATCATTTCATGATTTTCCATCATGTCTCATACCCTTTCATGATTTTCATTATGTTTCATCATATTCTTCATTTTCTATCATTTTCATGAATGTTTCATCATTTTTATCTTGCTCATCGTTTTCAGTTATGTTTCATCATTTTCTATCATGTTCCATCATGTTCATCAATATCATATCAGATCATATCATGCTTCATCATTTTTCTTTCATTCTCATGAGTTTCATCATTTTCATCATTTTTCTATCATTGTCATGTAAAATCACATGTTCTTCATTTTCATGACTTTCTATCATTATCATCATTTTCACCACTTTCAGCATTTTCCATCATCTGCATTATTTTCAGCATTTTCATCCTTTTGCTATTATTTTCATCTTTTTTGGTCATTCTTAAGATGCTTCGTTTTTTTCATCTTTGTTTGTTCATCATTGTTTATGCTTGTTCATGTTTTGTCACCATTTGTCATCTGTATCTATCATTTTCATGATTTCTCATCATTATCATCATGTTCTTTCTTTTTCGCTAGGCCATGTGAGACTTGGCGCTGCGCTGACGTAGTTCATATGGAAACGATTCCCTGCGACGACATCCGATGCCAGAGAGTTCGGAAGGGTGAGATCTATGTGCTACCACTTGCTACAAGATGGGCCCTTGAGCGGCTACAGGAAGCTGCCAACGCTCGCGGCGGCCAAAAGCGCCGTCGCATAAGCGGGGGTGGTCGACGATGTCTGGCTGTGGACATCGGCATGGAACTGTTCCGCTCCACGCAAGAATGTCCGGAGGCGCCGCAAACACCGAGAGGGTTGTCGATTCCGAGCAAAATTGTCAGGACGCTCAACGCAAGAGCGTCAGGACACGCCGCGCTACGAACAGGCGCTGGTTCTTGGGAAATTGACGCACTCGCGTGGGGCTTGTTCACATGTGAATATTTTGATTTGTTGATCCTTAATTTGATTTCTTTTGATCCCTGTTTTCGATTTCTTTTTGATCCTTATTTGATTTTTTTGATCCCTCACCTTATTTGGAGGGTCATGCGGACTTGGCAATAATGGAAATGAAAATGGAAACTATTACATATAGGACTTAGGGTTTAGGGTTTAAGAATGGGGATAATTGGGTTTATTATGTGGCTTACAGGGGTTATTAACCTACTTACTTAGTCCCTATGACCCCCCGAGTAGATCACGGATTTGGCACAGAACATAGAGTCGCTAATTAATGTCTTGTATCCCTTGGGCAAGAAAATAAGCCTCGTCGTGGCAACGCCTCGCGTGCGCGTGAGAGAGAGACCAATTTCAACCAGAGGGAGCGAGGGAGGGAACTTTGCAAATCATGGCATCCAAAGGTTGTTAAGCATATGTACTATAGTCAAAAAACTCTTTAAAAGGGTATTTTTTTACAAGGGATTACATGGAGGAGTGTTATAGGGCCATAGGAGTTATTAAAGCGGATACTAGGACTTTAGATTATAGCTCACATGGTCGTCCACTGGGCGTCCCATTTGGCAGACAAAACCACGCGGATTTAACCACCAGGACAATGTAAGTTCTCCGCAGCATCTTCAATCTGAGCTATAGTCCAAGCTCCTGAATGGATATTAAATAGGGGAGTATTATGGGGGTTCTTAAAGGGGTATTTGGAGTTTCTTCAATATTAAGATTCTTCTGTTCAAGGCACCCCATTCAGGAGAGCTCCTTCAAGTGGTAAGCCCGAGGCCCCCAGAGCCGCAGCAATCCTCATAACATCCTCTTAATAGTAGATATTACTAACAATAAGAATATAAAGCTAATAACAAGTAAGGACAGTATGAATGATGATGAATGACCATCGCAATAATCGTCTGAATCCTAAGACCAACGTGCTCCTGTTCGTCCATTCCCTTGGCAGGTCTTGCTCCGCTGGTGAAGATCTTGGAGAAGCAGTGGGACTTGAAGGCTAAGCTCCTCGGGGTGCCTAACTTTTGGGGGTTAGTGGGGGATAAGGGCATGCATTATATAGTTTTTTTTGTTTAGGGATGCTACTTATATAGGGGTTATATAGGGATTAGATTTCCTTATTCCATACTAACACACCCCAAAAGTCCTGAGCACGGAGATGTTTAGTCCGGCCAATTTCCTTGATGCAATATGTTTGGCATATGAGGGTCCACAAGCTGCTGATGAGCCGGAACGTGAAGAACACTTATGAAGGATCCCATAATAAAGATAGCAATAATATAATTGCAGCAAGAATAAGAGCAATAATAATTGTAGAAAAAAGAGTAACAGTCCATGGTGCTGCTTTGGTGCGTCTCGTTTTCACCACATCCGTTTTTCAACTGTCAGCAGTCTCGTTTTCAAAAGCCTTCCTAGTCGTTGTTGCCCTTGCGAGACCCTCAAATAGCTGATGGAAAGGCTGCAGAGGTTGAGTGGGGTGGTAGCTCTGTACAGGTTGCATGTTAAAGTGAATTTCGTGGGCTCACAAACTGCAGGGGTCTTCAAAACGCCAATGAAGGGCATCAGTGCATGGTGTTCTGCAGTACTTGGGGCTGGCGTGGAATGGCTTGGGCGACGAGTCTTGCGGGTATCTTGCTGCCGCCTCAGTGTCTTGTGTTGCCTTGATTCCGCGTTGCTTGGGGCTGAATTTGATAAGGTCTAAGGCTCCCGGCTAAAGTTACAGGGCAGCATAAAGGCTAGCTGAAGGTTTGTGGACTTTCCATGTTGCGGCCCCTCCGCTGCGTTCTGGTGTTTCTGTTTTGAAGGACAGCTGGCTTGTTTTCATGTCGACTGCCACCAAATGGAGTGTAGCCTAGCAGAGAGGAAGAAGTGGTCGACAGCTGCTGGTACGGCTGATACGAAAATCCCCGCATGACCCTAACTACCCTAAGCCTTGGGAGTCATGGTGCTGGGAATATATAGGGATAATGGAAAAGAAAATGGAAACTACTACAGTATATTGGGGTTATAATGGGATAATGGAAAAGAAAATGGAAACTACTATATAGAGTATATGAAGTTCATTAAGGATGTTTAGTGTAAACAGTGCTGGTTTAAAGCCCATACTGTGGCAGGACGGGAGTCTGAAGGTTCGCATTTGGCCAAATTGTTTTGACGTATAGGCAAAACCATTTTGAGAAGATGTTCATCGCGGAGGGACAAGGTTGCTTATCGGTCTGCTGTATGAAGTCTTTATGTGGTTGTTTTCCAAAATAGGGGAACCCCAATACAGACTTCCAAATGCTACAGTCCTTATGATTGGGACTCCCAAAATGGTTCCCCTAATTTTGGGAAACTCCCATCTCTCCAGCGTCAACATGGCTTCCCGCAGATATTCCCGCATTCCCTACTTGCCACCAGCATACGTCCGCACTGCAGCACGGTTCGCGAGTCTGCCAGAGCGGTGGTGCAATTCTCTCAGCTCCTGAGACTTGCTGGTAGTCAGTAGGGAACACGGGAACATAATCCTTATATGGCTGGTTGTCAAGATTATGGTCCATTTTTGGGTACCCTACATATTAGGTGCCGTATTGTTTTAGGAAGCCAAAAAGAGATCGTAATTTTGACAACCACCCATATAGTCCCTATATAACATGTTCCCTTATTCTCTGCTGACCCCGAGTATCTTAGGTTAAAACCATGGGCCCCTAGTATGGGCCCTTAGCCCTTTTAGGGGGATCCTAGGGGCCCTTACAGGGTACATATAGGGTATGTAATAGGTATATAAGGACCCCAGGGCCAAGCTAATGATTGCTTGACTTAGTAGGCCACATCTGAAAAGGGTGATCCCAACTTACAGCTTCAAAGAAAGATCATCTGAGTGGGTTTAGGGTTTAGGGTTTTAGGGTTTAGGGTTTAGGGTTTTAGGGTTTAGGGTTTTAGGGTTTTAGGGTTTAGGGTTTAGGGTCCTCAGACGCTAGTAAATTGGAGCTATGGTTGAAGAGTGCCTGCGACAAAGTTCAGCGGTAGCAGTTGGCAAGTTCTGGGCCACCTTACATGGAATTTTCCATAATCATTCTTATTATGGGGACCCCCAAAAAGTTACCCATAATTTTGGGAACCCTCCCCACATATGTATATATATATATGCATACATGAGATATATTTTTCAGCGTCCAGGGTGCCTGAAGTAGGACGCATCGTCTTCCGGGTTAGGGGCTGGGAATCTAGGTCTCAGTGCCTTGGTAATCAGAATGAGCTAAACCCTAAACCCTAAATAGTAGTTTCCATTTTCTTCTTCATTATCCCTATATTACCCATAATTCCTATGGAATCCTTATATAACCCCTATAACCCCTTGTAGTTTCCATTGTCTTTTCAAATATCCCAATATGTACTCAATATAACCCTGATATTACCCCAATGGGTACCTATATCCCCACACGTGTCGGCTCAAACGCTCATCTTGGGCATGCGGTGGTAGGGCGCAGCCCGGCGGTGAGGCTGGATTTTGTAGGGTTTAGGGTTTAGGGCCCCGGAGATCTTGTGACTCACTGCAGTGCAATCGCTGCCTGCAAAAGCATAAGGAAATTCCAAGATGCATCCCTAAGTGATGCAAGCCTTGGCTCAAAGCCAAGTGAGGATGCAGCGACGAGTCCTTTATGCTGAGCCACTTTGCATCCAAGTTCTCAAGCATTGCAGCTCTGAAGCTAATCCCAGTACATACCCGATCATACTACAGTAGCTTCCATTTTCTTTTCCAGTATCCCTATATAATCCCCACATAACCCCTATATCATCCCGATATAATCCCGTGCTTGCAGACCGACATGATTTCGGCACGCTGAAAGCTGAGAAGGCCTTTGGACGCTGCTTTCGAGTGATTGAAGGATGAAGATTAATGTAGGCCCATGGTTAACAAACCGGGTCCCTTTAAGGGCCTGAATATTAGGATCCCCATTATAGTCACTTATTAAGGGGAGGGGGTTTATTGATGTACGTCAAACAGGGGATTTTGGTAACCCCAACCTCCCAAAATTAGGACCTTAGAACCATCATATGGTTGTCATAGGGTCCTAATTTCTGGGTATTGGGGTTTAGTAACCTACTTACTAAGTCCCCCTGACCCCCAAGTGCTACCATTGCAGTCATGGGCATAGCATTTTCCTGTTCTTGTTGCCTCTTCCAGGTATCACTGGTTGTTTTTGGTAGAGAACTACAATCATGGGAAATCTTCCCTATACCTTGGGTACTGCCCCCACTCAGTAACAGTTGGATGATAATTATAGTATGGTTATATATAGCCCTTTAATAGGATCCCTAATATACACTGTTACCGGGTGGGGGCAGTACCCAACCTAAATTCTAAATCCCTGATATTACCCTCTATAAACCCTATAATCCCAGTTTCCATTTCATTTTCCATTTTCTTTTCCATTTGATTCTCCATACAATCATGGGAAATCTTCCCTATACCCTAAACCTTAAATAGTAGTTTCCATTTTCTTTTCCATTAAACCCTATAGTGGGTACCCCATGATAACTTCCCTATACCCTAAACCTTAAACGAGTATCTTGGCCTCTATCGCCCAAAAGGGGGACTCAGGATTGAGAGCTGCGGGATGAGCTACTGTAAACTTTAAATGAGCTATAGTCTGAACTCCTAACATCCACCTTAATTAGTCCCTATAATCCTCCCCTCTAGAATCCCCTTTAAGGAGTTTAGACTTTAGCTATAATCCTCCCCTCTAGAATCCCCTTTAAGGAGTTTAGACTATAGCTGAAACATCTCCGTCGATGCAAGTTGTCTGTGTGCAGCTGCTGGCCTGGGAGGGCTGGGGCGCCTTGTGCCTCGTTAGCGTGCGATTCCCTGACTTTCGTGGTACCTGATGTATGGTTTAGGGTTTAGGGTCTTAAGGTTTAGCAGACAGGCCGCCAATGAATAAAGAATCGTGTCCCAAGGGCTGAATGGAAACACGCTTACATTAACTATCCAGAGTCATGGAGGCTAGCAGTAGCAGCCAGTACGTATATACATGCTGGAGCAGGTTTCCCAGCTTGTAAGCATACAGCCTTCAGCCAACATTACGCTTCAGAGTGCAGAAGATAAATCAGTGCATGCGCTTTATGACAAGGCAGGTTCTTCCCTGTAATAGCAATATAACCCCTACATAACATAGTAGTTTCCAGTAGGGTTTGGGTCTAGGGTTTAGGGGTTATTTTCAATTATTCCAATATACCCCCCAATATAACCCCAATCGTCAATGATTCTATCTTGAGTCGAATCCTGGGTCCCGGCGTGCTGCCGAACGTGGAGCCTGGTGTTGCCATGGAAGAACCCTCCGCCACCTCGGAGGATGAAAAGCCTGAAATGTTCCTTAACTTGAATGAAGGAATGGAAAAGAAAATGGAAACCACTACAATGGGTTACATAAGGACTGCTATAATGGGTTATATAAGGACTGCTATAATGGGTTATATAAGGACTACTATAAGGACTACTATGAGGTCCCTCAACTGGAAAAACAAAATAGGGGCGGTCTCATCGAAGATAGAGTCAGCCGCATCCGAAAGGTGCAGCCAACTTCCTGTGCAAGTCTGACCTCCAAAGCCAACAGGTTGTAGGCATATGTATATATATATATATATCCAAAAGTATATGACAGGTGAAACTCAGAAAGGTGGGGATCGATCTAAGACTGTTTGTTGAGTGCAGAACAAATCCTGGCATGTCTGGCAAGCTTGTTTTTGCTCACGCCAGCGTTAGCGGCCGTGGACGAAACACTGATTTTATGGTTTTTGTACGACATAGACAGTATGGGCCTTATAAAACCATGGCTGCTTTCGCTGGCGTGCTGGGGTCGGGGGCTAATACGTCATACGTTTCAGCATATGCTGAGAGCCTCATTACCGCAGCAGCCACACCCAGATTCTAATACCCGGCGTCTCTGAAGAGCATCCATGCTCAAACCATAATTCCGTTCGTGTTCCTAAAGCATACAATTGCCAGAGCATCCATGCCAAAACCATAACAACGTTCGTGTTCCTGAAGCATAGGATTACCAGAGCATCCATGCCAAAACCATAATAACGTTCGTGTTCCTGAAGCATAGGATTACCAGAGCATCCATGCCAAAATCACAATAAACGTTCGTGTTTCTAAAGCATAGGATTACCAGAGCATCCATGCTCAAACCGTCATGAGCATAACAACCATGGTATCCTTGTATCATATCCACGTGCATATTCTTTTTCTGGTAGTTCAAAGACCCGAAGGCGGACATTAGCAATGTTTTGGGCTTTATAGTAGACTGGGGTTACCATCGGACGAATTTTTTTGTTTATCTCACAACCTGTACATCCTGCACATTATTGGAGGAATGGGCCTTCTTTTCTTGCAGGCGCCCTCGTCATTCTTCTCGTTTGCAGTATTTGGGGTGTCGGTTTGAGACGTGGCAAGTGCACAAAGGATCCCACTAGTCAGGCGATTTCCACTTTCAAACCCAAAACCCATCAGAGCTTTCCGAGACATGGCTGACTCCTCTGAATTCTTTCTCTGTTCGCTTCCGCATTTTGCAGCATCCGTTGAACAGGGGTCGCGGGTGCGTGTTACGGAGAGTCAGGCTGGTGCGTACTTTCGTTTAGAGCTTCCAGTATTCTGCAAGTTCGTATTTTTCTTTGCCACGCATACAGCATCATACAGCACTGTCACATGCAAGTACTGTCCACATAGCTCGACAGCTCGGACGCCATGTCCTGGCTGTTCTGGGCACCGATCCATGCGCAGCATTCTTTAGAGCGAAGCTTCACTTCGTGCAGGGTTTTTGTTTTCAGTATGCATATGGGCTGGTGGCTACAAGTACTGCCCCTTTCCGACTTGCCCCCGCTTACATAAGTATGGTTGGACCTCTCTGTTGACTCACGACGCACAAACAGCCTGCCCGGCGTGGGACGCGGCGCATCGGTCACAAAGAAAGCATCAAAACCTCGAACACGAAAGACGCGCTGCGCGCGTAAAATCGCTCAAAGTCACAAAGTGTGCAAACACTGGCAGGCGTGGCACGAAAGCCCGATTTTTCATATTTGATCTCAAGAGTTGTCCAAAAAAAAGACGCGTTGCAAAAACGAGTTTTTTTGACGCGAACACTGGCAGGCGTGGTACGAAGTCCACATTGCAGGTGCTTTTCGCCCACGGCCGCTAACGCTGGCGTGACCTTGTTTTTGAAAGAGGCTGGCACTAGCATTGATTTTTTGCAGAGTTTAGGGCTCCAACGGCGCCGGAAAGCAGTCGGGCTCAGAACCTCAGCACAAAGAAGGAGCAATTCTGGCCAACACGATCCTAATCCTAAACCACAAGCCCTGAACATTAAACCCCAATAAACCCCTCAACCTCATTAATGATATCTCCAGACGCTATGTAGTAAATCCGACGAGGATCCCAACCTGGTACAAAGCTTTCTGGACGTATCGATATAACCTTATATAGCCCTATATGACCTTGTATTCCCTATTACCAACCAACAAGAACAGCGGCTCCATGACCTCGAAAGCAAACTTGAATACAGGTCCAAGTCCGAAGCGCCTCAAAAGCCCGGGGGCTAAACGGATAAGTGTAAACCCCTAAATAGTAATTTCCTTCTTAGTTTCCATTGCACCTATACAACTCCTACATTATACCACCCCTAAACCCCTAGATAGTCCCTCATACACAAGCCCTTAGAATGTAGTTGTTTCTAATTTTCCATTATCCCTATATGACTCTTACATGATGCCCGTATGCCTGGGCCCAGCTTGAAAGCCGTGAGCGCCTGTGACTGCCATTAGCTTCCTTCAGCCCTTCACTGGCCTTTGGTTAGCTGGGAATGAAGGAATGGAAAAGAACATGGAAACTACTATAATGGGTTATATAGGGATTCCTATAAGGTTCCATTTCTTCATTCCTAGCTAACCAAAGGCCAGTTCAGCCCTAGCTGTTCCAATCCCAGGTTGCATAGAAGCGTCCCTGCCACTTGTTCGGAATAAGGGTCTCACAGTTTCCCTTCCTGGGACCCTCTCCGTGGTTGGGCTTTGTTTTGCTGCTTTTCGCTGTAGGCTTGGGGACAGTCATTCTTTGACGGGCTGGGGGTTGTGCACAGGCTTCTTTTTGTTTTGGGCGTGTGGGCAAACTGTGGGAGTGAATACGGCTCCGGGACTGCGCAGGTTGATTCTTCAAGCTTCAGCGATGCAGGAAGCAGCATCAATGTGCGTTTGACGGACTCCTCATGATTGATGAGTCATTTATAGCAATTGCTATGAGCTTGCGAGAGAAATCTCGCAGGTCTGCACGAATTGTCAAGCACGGACGCTCATGGGATTTCATTCTTTTTTAAGCCTAACCTATCCGAGGCCGTTCCAGGTCGAGCACTGCTTGAGCTTCAGGACAAGTCTTCATGGGCTGTTGATTTTTTCATGTGTATCGTTAATGCGCGCGGGTCATTGAGGCAAAACAGCTGGCAATCTGGGTCGTATTCTTGGCTGTGCAGCTTTCGAGTGAGCGCACAACGCCAGACCTAAAGGTTTTTGGGGCATGAGGTTTTGAAAGATGCGAGTCTATTCAGTCTTCTTGTGTTGTAGGGTTTGAGGCTTTCCGT
Source organism: Symbiodinium pilosum (assembly GCA_905231905.1). Lineage (NCBI taxonomy): Eukaryota > Dinophyceae > Suessiales > Symbiodiniaceae > Symbiodinium > Symbiodinium pilosum. The sequence goes on from CAJNIZ010045482.1 coordinate 100,448, forward strand.
CTCTTGTTCGATTTCCCCGGATTCCTTTCCAAGCTACACCGTAAGAAGCTCAAACCCCTTTTAGCCGGTAGTCAATCCAGACATTGCGGGCTGCAGCGATGTTGCGGACAGACTCTTAGAAGCGGCCTGCATGTCTGTCTACACACTGTGCACTCATGTAGGAGTGCCCTCCTGTTTTCGATTTTCTTGAATGACGTGCAAAAATGGCACGGGCAATCCTTTTCCAGCCCAAAAAAACCCAGTAACACCCAATATACTTACAGAGGGAGTTCATTAGTTGGGAGGTGTTGTTATTGCGAGGGTGAAGGAAGGGTAATGCCTATATACTCCCTGTATAATCCAATCTTCCGCTTGGTTTCTCATGTATTTCTGGATTCATCATCGGGAATGGATTAGATGAAGGTCCTACACCCTAAAATCCCCAAAGCCTACAAACCCCACAACCCCGCAAGACCCTACACGCGCCAAGCCCCAAAGCCCCGAGGGGAGCCAATTAGTTGGCGTCCTATGTCACATACGCTCCGATCCTTTATTACAGAGCTCCGGGAGAATCCAAAATTAGGGTTTAGGGTTTAGGGTAGAAACCCACAATAGCCTCCATAAAAGTCTTTAAGCGTTTCTCTGCTTTGTGCCAAGGGATCAGATTTTGGACATTTTTGACTCACTGGTTCTTAGGAGGGAACAAGGGGAAAAAATCCCCATATAATCCCTGCATAGTGTATACGCCCTCATACAACTGTATGCACCCCTCCCTAAATACCCCTATGTACCCCTTGTTTTCCCCGTCTTATTGCCTACTACGAACCAGTAAGTTGAGGTCAAGGTTTGGAATTTGGAATTTGGTGTTTCCCGAAAGGTTGCAGGATGTCATAAGCCAAATGCTTCCCAAAGCCTGAAGCGCTTGGGGTTTAACATGCAAGTATTGAATAAGGATGGTACAAGCCTGAAACTCACAGGACCTGAAATCGCCGCAGAACGATCAGCTCAGTTGCGATGTTGAGGAGGATGGGCTATTAAAATACCTCCAACGACTCGATTCTCTTGTCAGACTGACTGAGAGTTGCCAAGCATTGGATCCCATGGCCAAGATGATTGATGCTGGAACTCCGAACATGTGCGGACGTGCTTTTGCTGCAGGGTACAATTATACTACTAATACTACTATATATTACTAAGGCTACTGCGATGAATAATCCACCACCACCACCACCACCACCACCACCACCACGACTACTACTACTACTACTACTACTATTATGACTAGATATTTTAGTACTATCGCTCACAACCCTAAACCCTAAACCCTGTTGGCTGACGCAACGGAAAGGACTTGCCCACGGTTGTCGCGAGAAACCATGGCCAACTCATGGAGAAACTTCGCCGCCCGAAGCTGTTCAGAGACTACTTGGGTTTAGGGCTTTAGGGATTCGGCTTATGGTCTAAAGTTTTAATTAGGGTTAGGGATCCATAGGGGATATGCCGCAGCAATGGAGACTCAAGTGGAAAAGAACATGGAACATGAAACGGAAACACTAGGGGTTATGTAAGGATATCTAGACAAACTGCTCAGGCTGAACATTACAGGTTGCCGTGTCGGAAGTTTGCGCTGGATCTGTTAATGTCATACGGTAGCCTTGATAAGGATCAATCTTAGGGATCCTTCATACTTATTGGATAACGCTGGGAGTGACCCACAGAAAAGGACGCCCTTGATACTTTTTGGGGTACGGGAATCCTTATAGTTATGTAAAGGACACTATACTCTTTTTCCTGGGGTAATGTGGGCACAGTAAGGGGGAACATGGCTCCCAACAATCGAGAATCAAATAGACAACATGAGATTGACATCGAAATTCTTTGGGGGATATAGGGCTTACATGGCGGTTATGGAGGGATGTTGGGTTGACTTGGTAGGGATTACATAGGGAAACTGGATGTACCTGAAATCGCAACTAGGGTTGGATAGGGTAGGTGGCATTTGTAAGCTGCTCCTATGGAGGGCATCCTCACACATCGCAGCTGCAGTCTCCTAAGGAGAGTTTGGTCATTTTCCTTATTTGCTTCTAGTATAATCTTGAGAAGTTATTAGAAATAGTATATCTGTTATGCGTTTAGGAGGATTCCAGAGAAAAGAAGAATAAGTCTCATCTTTCTATCTGTCCCGACGTATTTTTACTTCCATGGCTGTCCCCTGAACTTTTCCAGGACCTTGCACTTAAGCCGTCAGAAGTTATAGGTAGTGAAGCATTGAAGTCGCCAGTCATGTCGCCAGTCATGGCTTCCTTCTCCTGGGTCTTTCAATTTCTTTCATAGACAACATGCGGCATCAGGCATGTAGGTCAGACTATCCAGACCACAGCTTTCTAAGCCTTGTCCATGGCTGTTGAGAGTCCATGACACTGATCCAGGGAAACGGGAATGGTAACGAAGCCGAAAGTTTATCAGTCTTGGTTGCCGCATGTTGCCGCCGTTCACCATGGGGCTCCCTTTGTAGTCAAGTTCTCCCTTTGCAATCTTTGACTGATTTTTTGCACCCATGTGTTCGAGCTTCATCAATCGATGTTCTTCATTGCACTTTTTGGGTATCTCTGCTGGACTACTTTCTGGGAAGTTTCCACGATGCTAGCATTCAAGCGCGGAAGAGCATCCTCTACAACAGATGGGGTTTCCCATAATTAGGGATACCAGTCTGGGGGTTTCTATAATAAGGATCATAGAATTTTGGGTTCTATGCCGGGGTCCGCTTGTTAAGGGAAACTGCCAAACTTACCGTCAACCTCAGGCTTCACATCTGACGCAAAGGTTTATAGGATTTAGGTTTTAGGGTTAAGGGTATAAAGGTCGGATTAAACATAGGCTTTCGGGTTCAGGGGGTTCTCGAGGTGTTGGGTGTCTTGTGTGGGGTCTCCAAGTCTCTTGCAGCGCAACAACGGGGCCCTTTTTATTGCGGCTGCAGGATTTCAGAATGCTTTAGAATTCTATCATTCTCGTTATGTTTACATGGCATCATTTCCCAAATCCGGATAAAGTTTGCCTCTTTGGTCCATACATTCTGTAGCATATTCCCTGTTGCCGGCAAGGTCAGCATGATACGCTCCTCCATCAGATTCTGGCGAAACGCGGCCCTTTCTCCGGCTTCAGTAGTCTGGCTCCCTCCACACCGGAACTGAAGAAAGATGGATTGGATTTCGACACAGACGCGGCTTCTCCGGTTGAATCTGCGCGCCATGTCAAGCAACTATATTCCGGTCTCATGGTTTTTCAGGTCTGAAGAGTGCCATGAGCCATTCTGTTCCTTCTGTTAATCTACTATACACGTCAGAAGGGTTTGCTGGCATTTGTGGGTCATTCTCTCCTAAACAGACCCTCCCCATTTATGCAGCAAGTGACTTTCTCCAAACCAGGGATCTCAAGAACCCTGTGCCCTAAGCCCCCTGTATAACCCATTACCGTAGTTTCCATTTTCTCTTCCATTATCCCCATTACCCCAATGTAACCCTAATATTACCCATACTCTACTTAAGGGGTACGCATTTGTGGCGAGGCCCTTAGGCTTGTCTTGAAGCTGAGTACTTGCTGCGGCGTAGCTCGCCAAACAGTTGACCTAAACCCTAAACCCTATTGTAGAAGTTTCCATTTTCTTTGCCATTATCCCTATATATAACCCCAATATACTACTGTAGTTTCCACTATATTTTCCATTATGACCATTCCAGGCACTCTCTAAGGGTTCCAGTGAGACTTGCAGGAAGTGGTTCCTGCTGAAGCTATATCCCCAAGAACCAGATATCACCCTCACTTTTCATGCCTGGGGCATTGGATAAGGGTTTCCGATGTAGATGGTTTGAGTAATTACACTGCCTGGGGGGGAACCTAGGGGTAAGTGTTTGATGCACTACTCCCCAAAGCTTTGACTGGGGAATCCTACCTTGCTCGGCTCCTCATCCTGAGTGGCATTTCCCAATGTCCTGAAGGAACATTGGACCCTATAGGTTTCCAAGATGGTAAGGGGCCCAAAGAAGATGTAAGGACTACACGAGTGACTTCACCAGGAATCCCAAACTTAAACATGATGTTGTTGTTACCTGAACGCTAAATTGTAGTTTCCATGTTCTTTTCCATTATCCCTATATAACCCCTAATATTACCCCAATATAACCCCAATGTGCTAACTATGAGCGAAGCTTCATCACAGTCTCGCTGCTCCAGGACCTGTGCTTACCCCCCTGTCTTCCTGCAATTTCGTGGTCGCTGGCGATTATCGAGTAGCTCATTGAGTAGCCTAGTAGTTACGCTCAGCCAGAGGGTGCACAACTTCACTTACTTGTTAAGTTCGCACCACCTCCAGACATTTACATTCTGACAAAGAATCTAAGGGGTTCCCCTGGAAACGCAGAGCTTCAAATCAAACTTGATGTGAAAACTGAAGTCCTGGACCCTGCACAGCCAAGGACGAGCAGGTCTACCCGACACTCTCAGAGGCTGCGTAGCGTCCAGAGTGTGCTTTGTAGATGTTGGAAGCCTGCAAGCCGGTCTTGCTCGTGACCACACTTGCTGGTGCTGTTGCCGCATGACTGGTGGTGCTGCTGCTACGGCTACTACTCCTGCTTCTGCGGCTACTGTTACTACTGCTGCTGCTACGACTTCTCGTGCAAACAGATTTAAGACTGCCACTAGCACCACTGCTGCACTACTGTCGCTAGCGCTGCGGCAACGAGCAGCCCGCCATGATTTAGCTTTTCATTACTGATCTGCTACGGTAATGACAACCACTTTGCTACCATGCTGCTGCTACCACTGCTAGTATCAAGCTTGGAATCTTTCATCCCCATGTCAACTGGTGCTGGAGCTGCGATTCATGTGTGGGGAGGGTGCCTGTGAAGGAAGATGGATGGGTAGGGGAAGATGCTGGTCTTGTATGCTATAGTGTACTACATAGTATACTATAATATACTATAGTATACTATATAGTACACGATCGTATATTACTATAGAATGTACTACAGTATACTGGGCTCTCTTTGGTGGAAGATCTGGCCCTTGTCCTGAACACAGACACAAGAAGCAGACCGTAATTCTTCCTACCTCTGGGTCAAGAAGGAGTGAAGGAATGGATCCTCATAGCAGTCCCGACATTGTACCCAATGATATTATAGTAGTTTCCTTTGTCTTTCCATGCCTTCTTTCCCTGCGAACCGCAGGTAAGTACATGCAGCTTGCGGGGCGGCTAGTTTCAGAACTTACTGGTTCTTAGTCTCCATATACTATACTCCCATATTCCCTACTAAACCTAAACCCTAAGTAGTAGTTAGTAGTTTCCATTTTCTTTTCCATTGTCCCTCTATGACCCTATATGATACCCCTATATTCCCATATTCCCTACAAAGAACAAGTAAGTAAACTGGGTTGCTGTTAAGGAACTTAAATTAAGTTACTATATTGGCTATATATACCCATTATGGTAACTTAATTCAAGTTCCTTAACAGCAACCCAGTAGAGTCAGAGGCGGCGACCCAGCGGCGGTTCTTTCACGCCGTAGCTCTGGCTGTCAGCAGAGGATGTCTCAAGTTATGGGTTTAGGGTTTAGGGTTTAGGGTTAGGGTTCCTAGTGTTCATGCTAAACCAAAACTTCTGCATGGAATAATATACCATGATACTTTAAGTCCCAAGGTATAAGGTGCTCAGTGCTTAGGGCCTCTTTTGGTTTTCAGTATCCACGGCAAGGACATTGGCGTATGTATGGGCTCATGAGGCTAAACACTTAGCACGGGAGAGTTGAAGATCATGGAATGACTTATTGAGTAGATTATTCCACGCAACTTCATGCATTGACCGGGATTGTGTTGTTTCCGTTGCCTGCTAGCATGAGCAAGTTTGCTTTTGGTGAAGTTGGATGAGAAGGGATGCGCCAGGGGGTTAAGTTGGATAGGGAGGCATGCATGAGAGAATTTCAGGGTTTAGGGTCCAAGAAATGGCCATGAAGGCATTTGGTGTGCAGGCAGGGTATGACTAAACCCTAAGCACTAAAGCGGTTTCGGGGATATTACCCAATAATTAATGGAGAATGAAATGGACAAGCACATGGAAAATTAAATGGAAGCATTGTATTATGTAGGGGTATACAGGGACTATATGGTTGTTTCAATGGGATGTGTCCAAATCAGCGTGGTACTCAGTGTGCTGATGCGCGTGGTCTGCCAGTCTAGCAAGTGTTGGCTATCAACTCTTATAGGAGCCGAAATAGTGACCAATATTGTAGTTCCCAACTTCCTTGCGTAATTATGGTAAAGGGTACCTCCAGCAGACCTCACAATTGTATGGGTGATTGATAAGTATTTATGCCCCTACACTGCATAAGTTCTGTAACCCCACTATGCAGTCCCAGTTTCCATTTCCTTTTCCATTTGATTCTCCATAACTGGGACAACACCCCTAAACCCTGAACTGTAACCCTAAATCGTGGGTCCAATTCATGTTTCACTTGTCTTTCCATCTCAGTCTCTGTCATTGGGATAATACTATAGCCCCTATATGAGAGGCTGCAAGACCGTTGGGGAAGATTTCTGGCGGTTGCTGCGAGAAGCCTACTTGGAGGCTCATGGGACTTAGTGACTACTTATAACTGGGCGTATAACTCTACTTATAATCCCCCTAAATGGGCCTCTAGGGGTTACCCCAAGTATCATTAGGGTTATAATCCCAGTTCGAAGTAGTTGCTAAGTCCCATGGGCCTCCAAGTATGGCCCATTGGACAATTACGAGCTTAGAAAAACCACAGTATGGCTCCGAGTTGTGAGCTTTGAGCCATGGCCAACAGCATCCTGGGCGCCAAAGTTTGGCTTCACTTTATATACCTATGATACTATAGTAGTTTCCATTTTCTTTTACATTTCCCAATATAACACCAATCTATACCCCATAATCCCCATATAACCCATTATAGTAGTTTCCATTTTCTTTTCCATTATCCGAATATAACCCCAATATATACCCTAATATATTACTTTTATGGGCACTTGGGGCCTATCTAGGTGACAGGCGATAGCAGGTGCATGATCGTGGGTTCGGAGCAGACTTCCTCGATTTTCTCAACGCGGGCTGTTCCTGTATGCAAGCTCAGAAGCCATCTTTCTTTGATGCCCTTAGGGCTTTGCAACTTGCAACTGAGGACGCTCTTCACAAGCTACACAAAGTAGCTGGGCAAAATTGACAGTCCAAGTCCAGCTGAAGTTTTTGATGCTGCTGCTTACTGTAGTTCTTGTCATCATTGCGGAGTTGGCGGCTGCTGTGGATGCAGTTGTTTCACATATGCCGGCCACTACAGGGACTAGCAGGTTTGGCTTCCACTAGTTTTCAATCAGCTGCTTACGTTCTGGTTTGCAGTGTTGGATTTAAAGGGCTTGCAGCCAGTGCCTGGGTAAGGCCCTCCAAATCTGGACACAGAGGCCAGAAGGAGCCTTCCATCAAGAACCCTAAAGAATTGTCGAAGCGCATTTAACCCCTGGAGCCCTCAAGGGCTACAGCCCAAATCCGTCAACTCCGCAAGCCAAACCTCTGAAGCAGCAGTATAAGCCTCTAGATGACCTATCTGAATGATTCCTACATCCTGCCATGATTGGGGCAAAACCCCAAGATACCCCAATATAACCCTGTAGTGATACCCTTAGATATCCCTATATAACATGAAATTAAAGACCCTTTTGACCGCCTACCCCAAACCCTAAACCCTAAACCCAATCTCCTAGGCATGAGATGGACGCGAAGGCGGGAGCATCGGAGGTCCACGGGCACGCAGTTCGGAGAAAGTGGCGACCTAAGCCTGGCTTTGGCATCGGGGGGTTGAGGGTTTAGGGTTAGGGTTTAGGGTTTAGGGGTTTAGGGTTTAGGGTTAGAGTTCAGGATCTGGGGTTTTGGGTTTGGGGATGAGGGTTTACGGTGGGCGGTATAAGAGGTCTAGGTATCCGAAGTCAAGCGGAAAAGAACATGCAACATGAATTGACACTGGGGCTTCATGGGTTTTTAAGGGCTTAGTATCAGGTAACAGGAAGGTTTTGTTTCCCCCAACACAGTGACCTTATATCTAGCATATGACTAAGGTCCATGTTTTGGGAGTCTGGCCACTTAGAATCCCCTTACCATGGATGTCAACATTGAGGGCTCAAGGGGCTAAAGTGGCTAAAGTGTTTTTGGTGCCTGCTCGGCCTTTGCTTTTGCACTTTGGGTTTTGGAGCTGTCAGTTTTTTGAGGGGGTGGTGAGGTTACGGGCTGCAGGGCATCAAGTAAGGGACTTTGGCCTTGTAGGCCTTGAGGGTTTAGGGTTTAGGGTTCATGTGTTAGGGGTTGTGAGCTCCCCGGCACTGACGGCTTCAAGGGTTCTGAAGCGAAGGCTTCGGTGTTGTGCGGATATCGTGCATGACGTGCGAGATTGGAAAGGCCGCCATAGTCCTTGACGTCCTTGATTAAAGAAGATACTCTGCAGTATTTAGGTGTCCATAGTGTATCAGCCAGGGAATTGAAGAACGAGATTTAATCTTGTCCTGAACGCCTGCCCTGCTTCTCTGCGGACCTTGAGATCAAGTCCAGAGAAACCGAAACGGCCATTGCGGAAGCGCACAGCGAACTTCAACTTCCAAACAAAAGTGCGAGCTACCTGCTACTTGTTTTTGCCAGGAACAATATCATCATAATGACCCCTTGAGGAAAGTGCCTCAGGCCCTTCCCCCTTCCAACTTCAAGCGCGGCACGAAGCAAAAGCCTTGAGCTTGAGGCTCCAGCCACGCTCAGGCACTACTTACTGGGGTATAAGGGAATATGTTGTATATGGATTCTATACGGTTATATTCACTTATACCCTGCTAACCCCAGTAGGACTAAGTACCAGACAGTCCAGGGTTCAGATCCACAGCTGGGCAACACCACAACCTGCTGCCCACAACAACTAAGGGCATAAGCATCTTCCACAGCAGTGTGCTCTGGAAGCGTGCTTACCTGGCCAGTAGGTAACCTGAGTGTCCCACGCGAATACGCTGGGGGCATTCATCAGACAAGGAAGCACTCTTACCTTTCTGCGGTAAAAAGCCCAATATAAACAATCATGTTAACTTCGGGAAAGCCATAGGTGCTGAGCAACTAGGGGTGCCCCTCGGAGCCCTTGCATCACACACTAAGAGAGTCTGGATTGTCATATGAATAGTCGAAACCAAGTCGGCATTTTTCAGTGGCAGCCGTCGTGTACTACAGTTCCTAGTAGCATATGTGACGGCCCGGACTTGAGCCATCACGATTTTTTCGCTTGCACATAGGACATGCAGATTGAGTGGAGACCAGACCACTATGTGGTCGTATTCCCACTTCTGCTCAGATTCGCTTCAATGCGGGCGGAAGTCTCGCCGGACGTCACATCCGAGAGACCGAATCAATCGCGGACGCTCCTTGGATTCTTTTTAATGTTACTGCTTCCTGCTACATTGGCCCTCTTCAGGGAGTACCAAGGCTTGTATCCAGGAGTGGCCTCTGATTAATGCACGGGCCCTTCAATACAATGCGAACGTGCCTTTGAGTTGTAAAAGCCCTCAAGTCACGCTTGCCAAGGGTTAGAGAACTTACAAGGCATGCTGTCGGGTTCGAGGGTTCTGCGGATATGCAAGGACAACTACAAGCCATGATCCCCATCACCCGAAGTCTCGTTTTGAGAGCATGGGGAGTGCTACTTCCAGAGGCAGCCAGGTCACAAGACGCAACTGGCTCATGATGAACATAGTCAAAGCAGGATGCCTAGTGTAGGGGTGCTCCATTTCTACATAACATCGAACTTCCACAAGTTTGAGAGAGAGACCAGGGGCAGCTGGCCTTGCAATAGCGGGGCATCTTATCGTCAGCGATAAACCCCACCTCAGAGAAGTTCTCTAAGAAATCACCTGCTGCAGAACTTTACAGCCGCGCTTTATGCAGAGACTCTAAACAGCTGCCGCTCACTGCTCCCAAGGGCTTTCAGTCAAATTGTACATTTTAGCTTCGTGTCCACAAGCAGTATTTGCATCTGTGAGCTATTTGGAGCATGTATGGAAGGTTGCCAACATCATGGCCCCTTCGCGGGGCACCCTAAATTTTTAAGGCCGTATTAAAGAATACGGACCCCAACAAGAGACCCTAATTTTGCCAACCTACCTTATCAATCTGGCACAGCCAGGGCGTTGGAAAAGATGGTGAGAAGCTCTTACTTCGATGCCTTCTTTACCTGCGTCGCGCCTGGGCTGCCTGGGATCCACTCCATACAGTGCTGAAGTGTCCTTGAGGAGTTTCCACAGAGTAGGGTCAAAATGTGGGAGGCCTCATGATTAACATGTTGGCGTCTATGTTGTGCGCCCTATTTATGGAAGTTGTAGCAAGAAACATGACTCGGCGGGCAGGGTCTGCTTGATTGAAAGGTAGAGCTAGTAGTTGGTGTAGCCTGCCCAGAAAATTGGCACCGCCGACAGACATGGAGCCTTCGGGGATTTTTTGGGTTTAGGGTTTAGGGTTTAGGGGTTTTACCCCACTACACTTGGCCCTCAAAGCTATTTGACGAGGGAAGGATGTGAAGCACTGGCCGTCATTCTCAGCGGATGAACATGAATGAAGAGCCGGAGGTGAAATTTACCCCCAAGCCTGAAACTCCAGTCTTAGGGCTTAGGGTTTAGGATTTAAGGTTTAGGGTTTAGGGTTTAGGACTTAGGGTTAAGGTTTTAGGGGAGGTATTTCAACCGGTTGTCTTTGCTGCCAACGCCACTAGCAAACACTTCAACATCGTACACAGTTAAGAGGCCTGATTTACGGATTTCCCGCGATGCTTGATAGGAATATTCTCGCCATTCCTGTCATTAGTACGGTGATGCATCCTAAGTTCCTTCTTACGAAATAGTAGTTTCCATTTTGTTTTCCATTTGATTCGCCATTATAACCCCTATATAATCCCAACATCCCTATCCCCTCATTAATATTACCATTATGATTATGTAAGGATGGCTATGAGCTAGTAGACTCATCTCAGGCCTGGACCCTGGGACTGAAATGCTGTATCCATGAGGCTTAGAAAGTGTAATAAAGGTAGGTGCAATAATGCTTGGGGGGCTTAGGGGGTTTATGGCTTAGGGTTTAGGATGTACGGTTTAGGATTACAGGATGGATGCCTTTTTTGGGGGGCGTTCCAGATTCCCTCAATCCGCTATCTGGGCACCTGTGACCCCTTCTGCTGGGTTTCTGTACCATGCTAGGGGAACTGTTCATTGTTATATGGGTGGTTGTCAATATTATGGTCCCTTTTTGGGTACCCTAAATATTAGGGGCCGTACTATAATGGGTACCCAAAAAGGGACCATAATTTTGACAACCACCCATATCTATTTGGATATATCTACCCATTATGGCACCTTAGTTTAAGTTCCTTAATAGAAGCCCACGCTGCTCAGAGGTGATTGCAAATACCATGTTTATTGGATTCGACGTGCAGTACACTATCTCGAACAATGGCGTCCAGCCTGCTTCCTGGCAAGCTTGGAAATACATGTTTCAGCCGTATCCCTACCAACAAGAAATTCTGATCTTGGGCTTTCGCAAGGAGAGGAGTCTGACTCAATTCTTGAAGGTTGCTTGTTCGTGGCCATTGCTGACATTGGCACCATGCGACCATCACGTGTTCCAGTTGGATGTCGACACAAGCCTACACCCTAAACCCTAAACCCTAAACCCTAAACTCTTAACCGTCAACCATCAGGCCTGAGCGTGGTTGTGTGTGCCACCCCAACGGTTTCTGGGAATCGGGGTATAGGGAGTCTAATGCATGCTTCCTCGAGCTTTGGCGGGTTTGCTATCGGATTCTGCACGCAGATCGGTGCTTCGAGATATCGTTTCGGGATACTTTCCTTGGAGAGTTACTGCCCTTCGACTGACACCAATGCCTCTGTTCCTTTATGGCGTAAGGAGCCCCGAGCTACCAATGAAGCCAAAGCAGTCAGCAGAGGTCGTTCTTTTTGTGGGGAACTACATCTTCTCAGGCTTCTTTGTCGCTGAGCTTGTTCTCCGACTATGCGTTGAAGGCGGCACTGAAAGCTCGTGGAGCAATGGACTACTCACATTTCAGAAGTTCAGGGTTATGGTCTCGCTTAGAAATCGCCGGAGCAGGAAAGTCCCGTCCTCGCATATATGAAGACTTGCATCCTGCCGCTCGAAGCCCTGAGGCAAGCGATTGTACTGCGGAGAGGACTGGATGTGGGGATGGCTTGATACTTTCATTGTCCTGACTGCGATGTGGGATGTTGTGGCCTGGCGTGGTATTCAGACCTTCTCTGGTGGGACACTTAGAGCGAAGCCCGCAACTTTTCGGCTTTTTTTTCCCCAAGGATCCTTTCTTAACCAGACAGCGCAAGACGGCGCTTTACAGTCCTTGGGATTGACTTGCAAGTGCTCTAGTCTTTTATCCTGCGCCAGCGGCCATCGATCGGGCGGAGGATGCGTCTCAGTGAGAGTGACAGACGTGAGTGTGAAGCATGGCTAACGCAAGAGCAAACTCAGGGCTACCCTTGAGTGAGAGTGGGAGGAAAGCCCTAAGGCAATAGTGAAGGGTCATGGTGCGCATATGATGCAGCACGACGATTGCTGGCCCCAGGGGCTCCTGTAAAGGCATTTCCTTTTGTGCGAGCCCGATTTGCGCGTGTAGGTGCGCGCGCGGAGGTTTGAAGGGCTTCTTCTGAGTGTCGCATCTATGGCCTCTGTGGTAGACAGCTGAGGATGATGAAGCTTTTGGAGGAACCGACGCGGTAGGACTGGCTTAAAACTATGGAGAGGTCAAGGAAGAACCTGGCCGTCTCATGAGATCCCACTTACTGACTTGGGGTTAGTAGGGAATAAGAGGCAACAATCCCTATATAATCGCCCTATACCTATGCCATGCCTATATGTTCCTCGTATGGCACATATTCCCTTATTCCCTACTAATCCCCAGTAAGCCTAGGTCGTGGACATTCTGGTGGCTGTTCAAGGCTCCGCGAGCGGCGCTCTTGCAGATATGTCGGGCCTCAGGACTCGCCGGGGGTGAAGGGGCAGGGTTTCGGTTTGAGGGTGTATCTATGGGGCACACAAGAAGGGTCAGGGGAATTGGGCAAGTATACTTCCAACACGTAAAAGCCATACCCCACATATCCCCATTGTTGACCTACTTACTAAGTCCCGTACTGACCCTCCAGGTAAGTGGCTTGATGCTTGGTAACTACAGGCTACCCAAAGCCTTCAATCGCTGAAAACTTGGTCTTGTTGGGTCCTGACTTCGCTCATTGAAGCCACATTTCGACATTCCTTCCAGATGCAAGAGCATGTTCTGCAACTGGCAGGACACTCAGGATAATTCGCCTCACACGCGCCTCTGGCAGCAGAAAAGGACATATGTGGCCATTTCCCAAGGGAACCTCTGTTTTAAATAAGTTTCTCTCATTGAAGCAAACCAGGGCTGCTCGACGCTTCCCTCCACGGTATCATGATCAATTGTGATTTGCTTGCAGTCCTAGTAGGGCCGCGAAAGCATCCTCTCAGCTGAAACATGTAGGTAGCACCTGAATCTTGACAAGCTGCCGATCAAAGTTTCAAACCAGTCTGCATCCAAAGACTGCATTTAGCTAGCACAGGGATCTGCAAATCAGTAGCGCAGATTTATCCTGATCCTACATCTCCCTTTGTTTGACTTGGATAAGCCTGAAGCCTCTAGGTATCGTGAAAGCCGTTCGCCTGATGCGCATCTTCCGGTTTGTGATGGCGTTGCGGATGCTGGTTGCATCCATTGTGGCTTGCTTACTTTTCATTCGTCCAGTTCAGAACCTGCTCAGGAGATTCGATTGTTTGGTCTTGCCCAGGCGTAATATTAGGCAGGAGGGGAATTCAGGAATGGATCCCCATGACAGTCGGTGAAATCCCCAGCAATGTAGTCGTTCCAATTTCCTCTTCGATTCCTTCATTCCCTAGTAACTGGTGGCCGCTGGGCTGCATAGGTTGCTAAGAAGGCCTCAGTGCTGTTTTTGCAGGCAGGCCAGTCACACTTTTTTGTAATGTATTACTGTTGATGCTAAAAAGCCTGCCTGCCGCTAGTAGTTGAAAGGTAGCAGGCCCTATTACTTGAATCTGCTACTTGTGTTGTTGCCGTCATGTAAATTTCCGAAAGGCTGCAGCTCATGAGTGCGTTGTAGTGCATGTAAACTTGTAGCCCTCATTGTTTGCGTACAGTTGCCGGCACGTTATGCACTTTGCGACGCAAAAGGGTCGAGCGGCGTCTTTGTGTGATCGTTCCTTCATGTGGTTTTTTTTTAGGACTTCTGGCTTCGGAGAGAAATCCGGATCTCAACTTGGTAGCGGAGCTGTCGAGTGTTCGTTCAGGCCTCACGTTCCTCTTGTGCCTTGCCATGTTCTCCACCTTGCTGTTTATTGGCATGGACGTAACACTGCCTTGCAAGATCCTAGACATGAAGCATCACAGTGTTACAAACGCAAGCCATGACCCGAATGCAAGTGTTAACGATACAAACATGGTGGACATTTTGTCCCATGAGTCTGATGTTGCGATATCAGACCAAGAAGAGTCATTCAGTCACTTCTTGATTTCGAGCATCTGTTGGAAACGATTCAGCGCATGAGGAGCGAATCCCTGGGAAGCGTGATTTAGAGAGTTTTCCTGAAGATGGTCTGGATTACAATAGTACAGGGAAGAGTTCGGTGCTCTACGTAACATTCCGGGTGAAAGCCCAGGCCGGTTCGAAGGTGTATGATTCTCGGCAGTTGCGTGATCGCATCAAACACTTGCCTCAGAAGGCTCAGTTTCAGCTTGAAGCACGAATGCTTCCATTCAAACGTGCACAAGACATGAACGTGCACCTTAGAGTTGCCAAGCGTCTTTCCCTCAAAGAACGCGCCAATGACAGTTCTACGGTCAGGTCATGTCAAGGTCGGGTCCAATGGTGTGCTGCTAACAAATTGTTGGGAATGGTCCTGTTATTTCCCCTGATCACTATTTACCTTGCGTGTATGATGCCAGGTGCACAGCGCACCCTTCTTTTGCAGTGTTCGTTTGTTGGCCTAGCTGAGGAAAGCTAGACGGTCAGACCCTCTTGGAGATGCGCGTGCATTCCTATGTTGCTAATGCACTGAAACTGCTTGGGCTTGAGATGTGAATCACCTCTGTAACGCTGCAGTAGACCCTACCGCATTGCGGAAAGTATAGGGATGCTTTCGTAAAAATGAGACCAGGAAACAGAAACGCCCAAACGTTTGATTAATGCCCATGCCTTTGTCAAGGTGAATACCCTCAAGTCGCTCTTCTGGGCCCTGGTTCTGTCGCGAGGCTCTGATGGTTCTTCATTGTTGCCTGAACTCCAGACTTTTTTTGTTTTATGCTCATCTTGCTGCTTTTGCTGCTCATGGAAAAGCTGCCCCAACACAAGGTTGATTCTCATTGTCTATGTTTTTGGTGTGGTTTTTGCGCAAGCTACGCGGCTGGGCTCAATCAGTTGCATCTGAAAAAGTGGAGCTTCTCAAAATGGGGTACCTTAAGGACTCCAGAAATATATCGGGATTGCACGGGGATTATGGGGGTCTCTATTCGGAACTATAGAATGCCTGGTTTCAGGGAACTTGGGTTGATTGTTCAGGGGTTGTTGAGGTCAGGTCAGCAATACAGTTCTTATTCTTCGCGGAGTCCCAAATGTGGTGGGTGGGGACCTGTGCGGTATGGTGCTGTGTTGTGATTAGGAGGTTAGACCTTCCATGAACATGCTCATTACCAGTCACTGCTAGTTTGCCGAAGCGATGGCAATGATAGGATCTTGCGGAGCTGGAATCAAGGCCTTAAGTGTTCGCAATTCCTCCAGACTCTGGATAACCATCCCGTCCCCATTGTGGTAGCCCAGCCGAGAAGGATTAAAATCCTGAAAGACCCGTTTCAAATCAAAGAGTAAGACGACTGTGAGTGGGAGTCAGCTGGGAGGTATTCCGGTTCATGATGCATTAGGGGCTTCTGGGTAATGAAGGGATAGGGAGGCTTCTGGAGTTACTAGATTTTCTGTTTTTGAGAATTGTGTCCATCAATTGTATATATACACACACACCCACACCAAAGTGAGATCTAAAAAATTACGGGTTTTCTTCCTGCACAATTTTTATCTAAAGGTTCGTGCAGAGTGTAGAGGTATTTTCCAAAGAATGGAAAGGATGGCTACTTTAAATTGGTGACCTTTTTAGTTCCTCAATGCGGCAGCGAGGGTGTCATCATGGATGTTAGGCAGGTCCCTGATCGTTCCTGACAATAAGACCTCCCCTAAGAAGAGATGCTCCGCTGTGGGTTTTTGCTACGGGGGGGAGGAGGGTCGTTCAGTCTGGATCGGGATTAACAAGATCTATGCTTGCACATTTCTGTAAGCAGACAGCTCGAGCTTCAGGCAATGTAGTTAAACGCCAGCACAAGCCACCACGGGAACTTTTCAGTTTTCTGTCAAATCCTCTGAAAATCCTCTGAAAGGAGAAGCCCCACAAGTTCAGCAGCTCAGGAGTGATTATCTGCTGGATACTGACCTGTCATCAGTTATGCTAGAGGACCAGCGCGCATACCTTCAGGCGGGCCGGGATTTGTCCCTTCTTGGCTTTGGATTCACTGGTTCCGGCTTGTATCGAAACAAGAGGAAAGCCTACGTGACTTAGTTAGGTTCTTCAGACTGGGATTGCAGCTGCCGCAATCAAGGGCTAGTGCAGCCTCTGGCAATACTACGTTTTCCTTCACGCCCCGCGAAGATTTCCAACTGTTGCCTCAGCCTGATGTTTCGAGGGAGCTGGGGCCACCTTCATGGAGGAAACAACAGAAGTGCAAAAACCACCTGGCAGTACTAACAAATGCCGGCGCCCACCCAGCTCCTGAGTGCCCTGCCCCCTGGCATTGGATTGACAGAACGTGGTAGTACATTGTGGATGATCGCCTCCAGGGAGCCGAAACATGCTGCTAGTAAGGTTATGAAAGGGGATGCGGAAGAAACTCGTCAAGGTTACCAGTGCCTGCAATCCAACAATGACGATGATGATGATGATGATGATAATGATGATAATGATGATGATTCTTTTCATGGTGATGATGCCGATGATGGTGATGATGATCATGCTGATGATGCGCTGCGCTCCTGTTGGCGGTCGCGGCGGCGGTGGTGCTTCTTGAGGCCCGCTTCGGGTCAGTCGTGGACGCTATGCTCTCTCTATTCATGAGCATCACGGACGGCATTAGCTACCACCAGTTGCTGTCGCCCTTGGCGCAAATGCACCCCGGCATGACGGAAAGGGGTATGAGTGTGTGAATTCTCGTGAACTTTGGGGGTATGAGGCGTAGTATGAGTCTGTGAAGTCTCTTGAACTTTCATCAGTTAGGATGGGTTCGAAAAGATCTTGGGACTGTCAAAGACTTTTCTACGTGAGGACAAACGCCATTGCTGTGTTTCGCATTATGTCATAGCTGGCATTTAAAAGGCAGCATGCAGAGTATTTGCTAGAATCGTTTGCGCTGAACAGCACCCTTTGCATTTCGTTTTTGCCATCAAGGTGCCCTAGCCGTCTCTTTTGTTTCTCAGGCGTTGTTTGCAGGGACTAGGGAATTTCATCAACGGCTGAACAACCGCCAGAATCGCTAGATAAGCACTTCTGTCTACATGGTCCCAATACAGTTATGGCATGCTGAAATTGATAAGTGATTTGTTGTGTCCAAAATGCCTGGTTCCTCTGTGGCAGTGCAGGCAATACAGATGATCGTATTCTGGATTTCTTCAAGAATCCAAGAACGGACAGGATCCAGCAAATGTCTTCTCATTTAGAATCGGGCTGCGCGAGAAAGCTGAGGTCGCAGCTGTGGATATTTGTCTTCTTGTTTTACATCAGTTTCTCCTATTTTGCGGCGGCTTGGCTGAACAGGAACTGCATGTCTACTTGATCAGAGCTTGCAATCAGTAGGGGTCCTGGTGCAGAGTCTTTGGAAGAGCTGGTTCCTCTTGTGCGCGGTCCCCAGCAGGATATGTACAGACAGAACCATGGCAGCCTAGGTTTTGAACGTCGTCACAGGACAGAACCCGATTTCATCTTCCTTTTGATTCTCCATTGTTGGGGTCCTCCTATCTCATCGACACTATTATGTAGTCCCCATTGACGAGCTGCAAGCTTGCAAAAACTCTAGTACCTGCAGACGGC
This sequence comes from Symbiodinium pilosum, assembly GCA_905231905.1. Lineage (NCBI taxonomy): Eukaryota > Dinophyceae > Suessiales > Symbiodiniaceae > Symbiodinium > Symbiodinium pilosum. The sequence goes on from CAJNIZ010045482.1 coordinate 118,680, forward strand.
GTGTGTGATCTAGGGTCACTCTCAAAAGTGATTTATGGCTCAGGCGTAGTACTGATTACGCGTTTGATTCCGTTAGATGATGAGTGTGCTGAGTCAGTAGTGCTCTTCATGAAGAAAACACCAGTATTCATACTCAGGATAATGAAGAAGACTCAAGACCACGAGGCTAAACTTTTGACCTCTAGGTTCGCCAGCTTGCTCTTCTGTTTCGCCTGTCTTGCTGTGCAGGAGTGTTTTGCCACTCTGCAATCGAATCTGCCCAGAATGACCACGCCGCCGTTGTTCAGAGCATCCTTGAGAACAAGGATCCTAAGCAGGAAAACGTCAGAAGGCAGTTTTTGATATTTCGTTTCCCTGAGAGGCGGGTTAGGGATTTGGCGTTTGGATCCACAGGTCGCCGTGCGCACAGCATGCAGTGATACCTCGCATCACCTTGCACCAGAGTCCAGAGGTAAGCTCCCGATTTGAAGCCTTGCCAAGGAATCCCACATGCGGAAGCTCCGGCAGCTGTTCAGTAAGTTCAACTCTGAGTCCAGTATTGCCGACGAAGATGAAGCCATCATCACCTTCCCCATGTTTGAGGCTGGGCTTTGTGAACAAATGGACTTGATGGTGGCTTCTGGGATCATACTATAGTGGTTTCTATAAGATAGAGGGATGCCAGGAATGGAGAATCAAATGGAAATTGACATGGAAAACAGCATCTACCATATCTACTATACATGTGGCCTTCTGGACGGCCACTTTGTCAGTTTGTGGGCTAAAGGCCTCAAAGCTCAGGAAACTGTCAAACCTGTCTCTACCCCCGGCCTTCGGGTTTAGGGTTTAGCGGTTTATGGTTTAGGGCTCTAGGGTTTAGGGGTTTAGGGTTTAGGGTTTAGAGTTTGGCTTAGGGCTTACTTACTGGTGCTCAGTAGGGGATAAGGGAATATGTCATACAGGGATAATATGGTGAGTATATTCCCCTATTCCTCAACCCTAAATAGTAGTTTCCATTTTCTTTTCCATTATCTCTATACAACCCTTGATTGTACACCTGTATTCCCTGATTCCCTACTAACCCTATACCCTAAACCCTAAAATCTGCATCATATTCCCTTCTTCCTTCCTTACCACCAGGAAGTTTAGGCCTAAAACCTAAACCCTAAACCTAGGGCTTAGGGAGTATTCGATTCTCGCAGCTCCTTCGAGGGATCAGGGTCTCTTCTAGGCCGGGCATCCTACCCGGAAGATTATCGTCCCCCTTAAGTAGATAGAATATGGGTCCCTTTAAAGGGGTTTTATAGGAGTTATGTAGGGATAATGGAAAAGAAAATGGAAACTACTATTAAGGGTTTATAGGGTTTAGGGTTTATAGTCCCCCTTAAGTAGATAGAATATGGGGTATATGGGGACCTTATTATAATATACACCCAAAGCCATATTCTATCTTCTTAAGGGGGACTATAATTCAGTAGGCTTTGAGGATTAGGGCTTAGGGTTTCGGGATTAGGGATTAGGGTTTAGGGGCTTAGGGATTGGGTTTAGGATTTAGGGTTTTGGGTTGTAGTCTAAGGTTTGAAGTAGGGGACCTTGGGCCCTTAGGCTTATAAAGTAGGTATATACGGATCCGGCTTAAGGTACGGGGCCCATGGTTTCAATTTGAGAGTTAGGGCAGGTGCTCAAGACAGACTGGTGGATTCCTGCAATAATACTTTCATAAGCTCTAAGAATAGTCCCCCCCAAAAAAACTCCACCACTGCTCGTGAAGCAGCAGTAGACTAAGCGTTAGCTTAAGTCGGAATTCGTCTACCAACGATCTATGCTGGCTCTTCCTGTTGCTGACATTTTGACTTGGAGCGGCGGGTAGTGATCATCTGTTGTTCAGTCAAATTACTTTGGTGCAAGCATGAGTGTTATGAACGTTTAAAAAAACCAGGCACAAGGCCTCCCTTCTACCCACCGCTTAATGTGTGAAAAGGCTGGCAGAGGTCAGTTGAGAATTAGCAATGCTTTTCAGGGAGGAATTATCCTCACATCCTTACCCTCCTTAATTTCCTGCAGCACCAAAAACCTAAAAAATGTTTGCTGAGCACACGCTGTTCCCCGCTTGTTCGGTGTCAGTTCAAGATTTACTATGTGGCGCCCTGCCTTGGCTGAAGACGCTACGTGTCCCTATGTTTGCTGCACAAAAGGCATCGCCTGCCACTGAGTGGCGCAGTGCTGTGGACCCTTGAGGGGTCGTCAATGTGCACTTTTGGTTGGGTGAACATGGTGCTTGCATTGGAGCGGTAATGGTCCCTCCTAACTTTGGAACCACCCCCAAGGCCAGTGGTAAGGTTGCACGTCCAAATTGACAGGTATCTCTCCGAGTTAGATCCTGTGCTGTGCCTTGGCTGCACCACTGGGCATGTTTTGCTTCCTTGATCCAGCCCTAAACCTTAATCCCTAAACCCTATAAAAATCCTAAACCCCAAGTACACGCAGTTGGACTTCTAACTCAAGTCTCTCGCAGATTGAGCTGGATGGTGAAGCTGGCTTGGGTTCATACCAGACGTCCTCCATGACTCGGAGTACTCGAGATCTTGGGATTTCATGTACTGATACGCCGTAGTATACTACGGTCAGGCAGGCTTTACCCTAAGGATCCAAGTATACAAATAAACCGGCAGAGGGCCGTAAAGGCTGTAAATACTACCTACATTGGGCTACTTGGATCCCTAGGGTTTGGTATCAATTGTAGTTCTTGTCTTTTGGCCCAGGCGTGGGGAGGTTGTGGACAGGCTGCTGCCAGCTGTCCCCGAGATCAACACACTAGGCGGGCAACCAAAGAGTTGGAATGGTGGAAATTATGCCTTTGGGGGTGTCTATAGGGCTTTTGATACAGCATCTATTGGCTGTGAGGTGCTCTGAAGTTCATAACATGATCCAAAGACAGGGTTCCTTGGATAGAATTAGCACTGCTAGATTCATAGCTGGTCATATTTAGCGTGGTGTGGTGCGACGTGTTGTGAAACAAAAAATAGTAGTTTCCATTTGGTGATCCGTTTGATTTTCTGTGTGGTCCTCCGGCTCTACTGAAAGGGCGAGACATCAAGCGTGTCTTAGGAGCTAGCTTGGAGCCTGCCCAGCACTTCTGTCTAAGCCCCACAGCATTCTGCAATGCCTGGCAAAGCGGCACGTTGTTTGGGCCTTCATGCTGTTTGTTGCTCAGGTCACTTTTCCAGACTCTAGACATCATGAAGGTGTCTTGAAATTTCTTCAAGGAACAGGATAAGAATGCTTCTTAAGCAAGTGTTTGTAGGTTGGGAGATGGTGGGGGCCTTTTCCATTTTGTAGCCATGCTATGCAACACCAGGTGCCAAGCCATTTCCGCCGTTTGGATCTGCCATTTGTCATGAATCTGAGGTGGCTTTGACCTCGCAGTCAACTCTGTGCATCAGAAGGCATCCGGGAAAGACAAGTCAACCGCGCACATCTCTTCTGATCCAACGTGTGCATTCAGACAGAAATATTGCTGTTCAGGCAGGATTCTTCAGTCTGCCGTATGCCGCAACAATGCTGCGCATGAAGCCCTAGGATTCAAAGCAGATGCCTTCTTGGTGAACGGCTCCCATTGCACACATCTTGCAGTCAAATAGGCCATCAACATTTGCCCTTGGTGTTCAAGATGTCCATGGTCGTTCAGAACAGACATTGCGTGACCCCTTGCTTGAGACGACAACGGGGCACACGCCCTCTTACGGGGCATGTCACCAGCGTATCTAGCATGAGATCAGCAGCCCCAAAACCTTCATGACTAAGCCGCTGCGACTGAAGCTGTGCAGTTGGTGCTTTCAAAAAAAAACTTCTTGTTGTCAACACAGTCAGGTGTATCTGACACAGCTTGCAGTTCCTGGAGCTACCACGCACACAAAAGCCACAAGAGTGCCCTGCTAAGGCAACTTGTTCATTTCCCATGGGCGGTCACCAGGCTTCAAGGATAGACCAGCTTATGTGGCTAATGAGCTCCAACCCAACAAGACAGCAATAGCTGAGATGGTGCCAAATTTCAAATGCTTCCCCGATCAGCAAGCCTATGGGCCGTAGGGAACGCCCACAAAGAGATCCTAACTATTTAGAGTTGGGAGTTGGTAGAACTCAACCTCCACGTGGTTGATCGAATTCCACTGTAGAGATGGCAGTCGGGTAGTCTTGGGAGAGTAAATGAGGAGAGAGCAGCCATTTCTACCTGGTTGACAAGGGGCCTGCCAGCCAGAGTTGCACGTCTCATGGCTTAAGCGAAACAAAGACAGAAAGCCTATCCAGTGACAGTGGCCACAAGAATAAGTCAGTGGATCTGCAAGATCAGGCGTCGCTTTGCAGAGATCGGGCCGCCATCGTCAACCTGCTACTCTTCAACCCAGCATGTTGCTTGCATGAACCATTAGGAGTAATGCGTGGTGGTGCGCTGGCAGAACCGACTGAGTAAGGCAAAAGAAGGATCCGATCCTGTACGGAACCAAACCCTCTGCTGCTGCCACTCGCCCTCAACCACATTCAGCCTGCCCTTCACAACCTTGCAAATAGTCCACATAAAATCCCCATACTCTATGACCCCCATGGGGTGAGATTCGCATTTTATCCACAACAGCTGAGGTGCCGACGGGCGCTATGAATTCGATGTCCACTGCCTCAGATGCTGCCATCCTGGACCCTAGACCACAGCCCTAACACAGGAGTGATATTAGAATGTATTATAGTAGCTTCTTAGTTATTCTTGTAGTATACTATGATATATTATGTATACAGAATATTATAGCATGAGTGTAACATGAGTAGTTCCCCAAATTAGGGTCCCATTTTAGTACCCCTAGGTGCTTTAATATAGTTAATCTATAACCAAAAGGGGCTACAATTTTGAGAACCACCCACTTGTTTCGTTGCACAGTTTTGTTTTCCTAGTATGCTTGTATGTGTATGTGTATGTATATATATATATAACTAGGTTTTCCCATGGATTCAGGCATGGGGTATGGACCAATTGTGTGTTGACGTTCCCCTACTATCTGGACACTGAGCTTCCTGTTTGCTAGGCGAGACAATAGACACTTGACAAGTTGACCAGCAAACAGCAGTTTCATCACAAAACACTTCCTGCCTGCACTGCAAGCATGCCATGAAGCATGCGCCCTCATTTCAGTTAGGAGTGTGAACATGGCTGTTCTTCTCATCAAGATTTGCAAGAGATTCTACTTCATTCGAAGGCTCAAACTACGGTGAGTGCTGCTCTCTTGAAGTGCCGCACTCTCTCCCAATTCCGTTTTGTTCACACAGCAGCACTCCGAATTGCATGTAAAGCCCAGAGTAGAAAACGCTTCAAACATGTGATTTTGTGTGTCCTTAATTCAGAGCACGGCATCCGAACATGTCTTCTGTACGTCATTGTATTCACAGCCTTCGAATTGTGAACAGCCCTACAGGTGACGGAGCCTGCACATCGGAAGATGCTGGACGATCTCATCATCGTGAACCATTGGGAGCGTTGCTTGTCAAGAGCACAGGGTGCTGACAGGTCAGAGGTGGGCACAGGGAATCCTACTTTGAGAGTCATCGGGCTAGTGGTTTTACCTCAAAAATCTGTCCGGAGTCGAGTCCTGGCTCTGTTGGGCAGCTGTTGAGCTGCTAGACCTATTCAGAATGCACAAGCGGTTGAAGCAAAGGGCTTGGTAGGCAGCACGGACAGTATTCTACAGACTGTGTTTTCTGCTGGTTAGTAGGGAATATGGGAATATCTAGGAATTATGTAGGGATAGTACTCCCTTATTCCCTACTAACCCCCAAGTAAGTTTTGGGGGGTTCAGGTAGAGCTCTTTTCCTCCTACTTGGGGGGTCAGGGTGACTTAGTAAGTAGTTCAAGAACCCCTATAACCCATATAGTAACCCTAATTATCCCCATTCTTAAGGTACTTACTAAGTCCCCCTGACCCTAAACCCTAAAACCTATATGATATATATATATATAGTAGTTTCCATTTTCTTTTCCATTACTCCTAAGTCCCCCTGACCCTCCAAGTATGGGGTCTCAGGCGATCGAGCAAAGAGGCTGGGGAGGCCAGATCTGAGCAAGCATGGAGCGCCCCGGCACGCATCCTTTCCTGAATTCGGGGTTTAGGGGTGTCGGGGTTTAGGGGTTTAGGGGTGTAGAGCAAAAGCAGGAGTAAGATTCTTTTGTCCGAACGAGTGTTGTTTGAGAGTTTGCCTCTAGGTTCATGTTTCAGGGGGGCTTTGCGCTGCATGGTCTTACAGGGGGTCAATACGGGATAAGGGAGTAAAATCCTTTTATGAACCCTAGAAAATGTTCCCATATTCCCTACTAACCACCAGTAAGTGGTTTGAAAGCCAATCACCTCACATTGTCAACCTTGACCTGTACAGTCGCTGTATGGCTTGTTGCAAAGCTTAGGCCCTAAACCCTTAACCCTCAACCCTGAACCTTAAACCTAAACTTTAAACCCCAAACCCTAAACCTTAAACTGCTTCTGCATGGCCTTTTGGCATCTCCTGTCCACACAAAGCCAAGGATCACGAATGCATCAGGAATTGCTCCGTAAACGGAATTTACCGCGTTTGGAGGAGACCTTTTGTGCACTGGTTCCGTATCCGGCGCTGTTCTATTACTTCCCCCAGGGATCCAACCATACAAAGAATACCTACATGGGGCCCAAGGTCTGTAGATACTACCTACGCTGGACCCTAAACCCCTAGCTTTCAAATATTACCTTAAAAAACTTAAGTGTTTCCTTAAAAATCCTAGATATTACCTACATTGGGCTTTGTGGGTCCCTAGGCTTCCTTCAACTTCCCTTTCGTGGCCAGGAGCGCCGATGTGCAGCTTCCACCCAGAGCAGAGATCAGTTTCGACTACTGCTCCCCATTCCATCCGGAGCAAGGCATGGATTAGCGGTTTAGGGTTTAGGTATCAAGGGTTAGGGTTACTATTCTAAGGGCGAATAATGACCGTTACTACCATCATTTCTATTACTACGATTATTCACAGGAGGGCTAGGGTTATAGACAAGCATTACGATTAGGATTGTTAGTGCTATAGTATTGCTACTATTACTCTTATCATGATTATTATTGTTAGTGGTATTGTTAGTACTAGAGCATTACCATTTTAACTGTTATTAAGTTATTATTCTTAAGTACTAATATTCCTATGAATACTACTATTACTACGGTTGTTACTATCCTTGCTAGTAATCTCAAAACTTTGAACTGCATGGTAGAACAGCCTGTGCACTGGAGAACCTTTGGTTTGGAGATAGGCTGCGGCAAATGCATGTCAGCGGGTGTGCTGGTAGCACTTCGCTGCGAGCCAGAAGCCTGAAAGCAAGATCATGTATCTTTTCTTCATCTCAACAGATTCCTAGGGATGAAAGTATACAAACAAAACCTACATGCGGTCCTAAAGTCGGTAGATATTATGCCTACGCGGTTTAGGGTTTAGGGTTTAGGGCTATTTGGATTTCTATGAGATTCGCTGCTCTTGCAGGAACGCCGAACACACCGGACCGGACCATTCGTTTGCTGAGACAGGCCGGCTGTGCGAATACGCTGTGACTGACTCTCCCAGTTCACAACGTGGTAGTTTCCCAAAATGGGGAGGCCCTAACATAGACACCAGAATATTACAAGCGTTACTATAGCACCCAGGCCCAAGAAGGCACCCCTTACTTTGGAAAAGACCCACGCCTTGATGCTCACACATGGTTTCGGAGTACTTAGAGTAAGGATCAAAGTATATTGGGATCTATATTGGGGCCCGCTGTTGATAGTTTATGGAAACCTCCACATCTTTCTTTTGCGTTGAGACATGGGTGCCTGTGCCTTCGCAATTTTGTTGCATCTGTTTGCAACACGACACGCAGGAATTCGTCAGAGTTGTTCAAATCAATTGCATATTGCTTCCTACTGTAGGCACTGTAGGCTGCACCAGAGGGAAGAAGGATCTCATTTCTAGCTTGGAAGGCCCTAGCAACGATGGACTTCAACCAGCGCCCAGGCAGCAAGCATGATAAGTTGCTGTGCGCGAGGGCACTTCTGCAGACCCATATTTGGGGCGGTTTCCAAACAGAATGCTTCCTGTTTGGGGGGTCTTTGTAACGGGGACGACCGAGGATTCAGGGGGTTAAGGGGTACCTAGGGGGACCTAATTTTTGGGAACTTCCATTTGAGCTATAGTCTAAATTCCTTAAAGGGGGTTATATAGGGGATTATATAAGGAAGTACTATATGAATTATTAAGGGGGATACTAGGAGTTTAGACAATGGCTCATTTGGTCCAGAGAGTGCTTGTAGCTAGCAGCAACACCTTTCTTTTTGAAATGTTCTTCTCCTGGCAGCAAACACGCTAGGCTAAAACTACATCAGATCCCTACACAGGGAACGGCTGTGACCGTGAGTTTCCACAGGTTTGCATGCTGCTGATGGTGAGATACTTCCTGTCACATACTATAGTATTTTATGATATACTATGATATATTATTATGTAATATACATTACACTATAATAGACTATAATATATTATTATGTAATATACATTAAACTATAATAGACTATAATAGATTTTTATGTACTGGTGTATATTCATGGAAACCAAGGAGTCTCAAGGTGAAAGTTCTCCGATCTATCGCGCATAGATTGGTGCTCACACCACAGCAGTGCGGCTCCACGTTTGCAAGCTTCGGAAATAAGGTCCCACCTCTTTAGTACCTGGAGGGCATATGCAAGCCAAAAAGTGTAGGAATTTTAGAAATTCGGGATCCTCTAAAACAAGAGCTGTGATATATTCGGGTTCATATTGGTGTCCACTTTTTGTTGATAAAGCCCGCGTGCCTGTAAGATTGCGTGGTTTCAGAGATAGGAAACGCACCATGGATCCCTGGCAGGAGGCCTCTTGAGGTAGGGGTTTAGGGTTTAGGATCATCCATGTAGGGTGAAACAGGATAATCATTTCTCCGTGCTATTGTATAATAGTATAACATATTGGTTTTGAGAAATAGGGATCGTAGGGGTTCTAATATGAGGGAGGATGATTATCTTGCATGACCCTAAATACCTTATCATACCTTGGGAATTTGAGAAGCTACTATAGTAGGGTCATTCCGCATTATCGGGGTATGAACGATGATCAAAACCCTTGCTAAATTCAACTTCCTGAACCCCAACGCATGTGCAGTCATGGCTTCTGCTGTAAGGTGCTCTGGCAAAAACTGGGTGGGTTTTAAAACAGTGGGCCCCCTGAAAGACTGCAAAGTACCAACATCCCTATACTAACCCGACTCTTGGAAACCCCAAGTACCCAAGTATGTATAGCGCTTGGCCGTAAACCCTCAGACCTAAACTCAGCCCTAAACCTCGGATTAGCCCAGAAAAAGGAGCGCTCCAAACAACCCAAACACCAACCCGAATCCTCAACCCTAAAACATCAACCTTTACACCCCAAAAAGCAGACCCCAAACCCTGCACCCTAAATGACATAGTAGCTCCCATCCTGTTCTCCACCTTTTTTCCTTTTGAATTTTCCAGTCGTATAGGGGAGTAACCAGCATCGCCTATTTATTTCTAAAATATAACCGCATATACTCCCCCCATATATCCTTATATACCCCATATACAGATAAGCCCTAAAACTTAAAACCCTAAACCCAAAAGCCTAAACCCACTGGCTTACGACCCGAGGCTGGCTGTTGGAAGCACTACCAGCTACGGCTCTGGAACTGGACACAGACACTGAGCTCCAATGAGCCGTATTTCTTCAATACCCTAAGCCCTAAATAGGTGTTCACCGGACGGCTTGCATAAATAGTAGTTTCCATTTTCTCTTCCATTATCCCAATATCACCTCTTATATATACCCTATAACCCAATGGGGTACTAAAGTTGCCAACGTAGGATAAGATTGGATCCTCCTTTTTCTGGCAGAGAAAACCCTAGGGATCCAAGTATACAAAAAAAAACTACATTGGGCCCTAAAGTCTGTAGATATTACCTGCATTGGGCTATTTGGATCCCTAAGGGAAGTGATATCGGAACAGTAGATCGTAGTTTTCCAAAACAAGAGAACCCTATATACCCCAAAATACGGTAATCCTTCTTGGAGATCCCCAAAAAAGTTCCCTTCATTTTGGGAAACCTTCATAGCGCACATGTTTGGTTCGACCACCAACAACGCGGATCTGCAATCTGGCACTTAGACTGTTGGCCTAGGTTATTCATGTTAAGATTCCTGCATGACCTTAGGTACCTCATATTATGGGAATTATAGGATGATATGATACCAAGGTCATGCAGGAATTCTAGGATGAGTCGCATCTTAGACTCAGGCTTAGGAGTTCTGAGCTGGTGCTCTGGGCTTTCAGGCATTGTGCCTCTTGACTAGTGTGAAAGGTTAAGGGGAAAAGGCTACTTGCGTGGCTGGTCTGCTAGTAACGTGGTCAGTACGGTTGAATCCTGGCTAGCTTCCTGGGGGGGTTTTGTGCCAGAAGCATGGTCTCAGTAGTAGTGGGAGTGTTGCTACCCATATAGCTTGCTTGCTTTAACTGCTCTTGGAGGGTCATGGAACTTAGTAAGTAGCCTAATAATGGGGAAAATTAGGGTTGCTCAATGGGCTATACGGGAGGTTAATAACCTTCATAACCCGTAAAGTAACCCTAATTATCCCCATTATGAACCTAATTACTAAGTCCCCTGACCCTAAACCCTAAAACCTATATAGATACACATGTATATATATATACACATATATACAGTAGTTTCCATTTTCTTTTCCATTATTACTAAGTCCCCCTGACCCTCCAAGTAGCAGCCAGGAAATCCGTGACTCGCCGCGTGCTCGGAGCCCAGCCGCTGATGACCAGGGCTTTCCGCATCCGCAGAGTGTAGGTCGTTTAGGGTTTAGGGTTCAGGGTTTAGGGTTTAGGGGTGCCAAGGGAATAAGCTATATGGATTTTTCCCATACTTTGGGGTGATTACCATTTTAGGGGTTCTATAATAAGGATTATAGTATTTGGGGGTGTATATTAGGGTCACCCTGTTTAGGGAAACTACCATATTATGCTTGGTAGAGGGTACCTCAAGTGGACCTCAAAATGGTGCTGGTGTTCATCTAGGTTTCTACAGTAGGTAGGAAGAAGCCCCTGGCCTTTGAACACAGTCATGCGCAAGTGCGGAAGCGATGGTGCAAGGTGGAGGCCTTTGTTGTCCTGTACTCTCGGTGCAACAACATTGCCGAGCTTCTTTCTGATGAGGAGCGCAAGCCGGAACCCTACGCCCTGTAAGCCCGCCCTAAGACCTGAAGGGCACAAACCCTAAGCCCAAACCCAAAAAAACATTAAGCCCTGTAACCCTAAGCCCTACAGGCCCTACGCCCAAGCCCTAGGCGACAAACTTTCGCCCGCTTCGCCCAAAATCTAAGCCCAGAAGGAGTCCGGCCTCTACAGCCTGGTACACCTGACACGGGAAGAGGCGCAAAGTCCAGGAAAGACCGGACAACATTTCAGGGCTGCCACAAATTATGGCTCCCATCTCGGGGAGAAGTATAGTATTTGGGCAGAAGTTAAAGGTTTCCCTCCCTTTTGGGGAGTCCCCCTTTTGCGATGGCTTGAATATATTTCCTCGTGATGTGATTCGGCTGTGTGGAAACCTTAGTCTCTCATCCTCATCCAAGTGTTTGCTTGCAGTCATGATGAGGCAATGCTACGTCATGCCTCACGCCTACACAGACCAAAGAGCCAGGGTCTTTGTCATCCATACGCAACGAGGAACCCATCATGACAGACATGGAAGGGATTGTGAAGATCATGGGTTCCTATTCGGGGTCTAGGATTGTCTTCAATATCTTGACGGAAAGCAGGGCGCCGAAACTTTCAAAATCTCCCAATCTTGACCCCCCTTGCCCAAAACCCAGACTGCTTCAATAAACCCTAAAAACCTAAACCAAAAAGAACTAAACCCAAAAAACACTAAACACCAAAAAACCCTAAACCCCAAAAACCCTAAAATCCCTAAACCCTAAAGGTGCTGACCGTGCGGAAGCGTTTGGGGCGTACACGCACCTGGGATATCACTCGAGCTGGGCAGGACATATAAACCCTATATATAATCCCCCTATAGGGTTTAGGGTTTAGGGTTTATCCCTATATAACCCCTATATAACACCTATATTACTATAATATGATATAAGCCTCATATTATAGTAGTTTCCATTCAGACTTGAGCTTCCTTGGGAGAGCTACGGCTCCCAAAAGGGGGTATATAGGGTTTAGGGTTTAGGGTTTGGGGTTTAGGGTTAAGGGTTTGGGGTTTAGGGTTTGGGGAGAAGGGTCTAGGGTTTTCGGGTTTAGGGGGGGGTTGCGTAGGGGTATCTCAAGGCATTGTAGAGGGGTATATAGGATTCGTACAGCGGTATATACGGGTTGTACAGAAATAAACAGAGGTATGGGGACTGTACAGAGATATATGGTATGTAATAGAGAATAAAAACTGCAACGGAAAGTGACATGGAAACTGAGTGTATATAGGGCTTCTATGATTAATCCCATCATACCAATGTTAAACACCACACCACCCCCTGTCATTACATGTATATGTATACCATAACCCTATCATTATATATTCCTCGCAGAGAGACCGTTTATGTTGGGGGGCCTAGGCAAGGAAGCTGACTCTAGCGCAGCCAGTCTTGCTGCTGAAGAGACTTCCACACCAATGGCGCTTCTACCCCTAGACCGTACACATATATATATATATACATGATCCAGGATCGCTTACCCCCCCCCGCCCCCCGTGGTGTGGGTCCCCCCTCCCCCCGGTGGACCCTGTGGCTCTTGTGGTCCTGTGGTGCTGGTGGTTCCCTCCCGTGAGTCCTGCAGTGTGTTGGTGGTTCTCCACCCACTCCTGTGGTCCCTCTGGCTCTGTGTGGTCCTGTGGTGTAGGTGGTTCTCCCCTCCCGTGGTCACTCTGGTTCTCATGGTCTATTAAAGGGGTGGGCGTATTCGTAGATGACCTGCTTTGTATCCCCTACTTCTAATGCGGTTGCCTTGATTATTCTCATGATGTTGGCCACAAGTTTATTTGGAGATTCCTGGGATGTAGTGCCAGCTTACAATAGAGCCTACATAGAGCTATAGCCCCCCGTATAAACAGCACGAAGTGTAAGAGTGAAGACAGTTACAAGGATCGCGACCTCGGGAGGCCCCTTCCTTGTCATTGTTGGCACTTTTCAGACTTCAGGACCACAGCCCCATCCTGTGACTGTTGGCACTTCTGAGAAGTGTGGGCTGGGGAGGGGTCAGAGCCATACCATGGGGGTGGGGGGAAAGTGAGGGAGGGAAGGATCCCCAGCACTGGGATCATTTTTACACTTACATATAAAGCCCCGAAACCGTAAACGTTATGGGAGGAGTTCATCATCCCACCGCCTGAAGCCGAGTCGGACATCAACCCAGCCAACGGAAGGCAGGCTGAAAACACGAGTTACAAATGGGGTTTAGGGTTTGGGGCTTAGGGCTCAGGGTTTAGGGCTCTGGGTTTAGGGCTCAGGCCTACGTGATTGACTTGTGCAGGTAGCTCCGTTGCAAAGGACTTTTGGCTGCTCTGTCCCAGGCGAGCCTCTTGGGAGTGCCTATAGTGGCGCCTATAGTGTTTAATGTGTAGGTTGGAGCCCAGAGTAGTAGTAAGAATAATCATAATACGAATGCTAGTAGTAAAAGTGATGATAGTGAAAATTGCAATCATAGGAACAGTAATAGTTAATAACGACAATAGCAATCATGATGGTAATAAGAGTCCACCATTTATGGGCTCCCCTATGGGAGCCTTCATCTGGAAGCCGATTCCAAGCCTGAATCAGCTCAATGAACAGGGATTAGGTTGGGCCCCCACCCACTAATAGTGACTGCCAGAATTCTAGGTCATTATGGTAGGGCATATGGGTGGTTGTCAAAATTATGGTCCCTTTTTGGGTACCCTAAATATTAGGTGCCGTATTATAATAGGGATCCAAAAAGGGACCGTAATTTTGAAAACCACCTACATATATATATATATATTCCTAGTATACCACTATTAGTGAACCCAACGTAGGTCGCGCTAGGGAAGAGAACTTCCCGTTGAGAGAGCGCAAAGGAAGTGAGATTGCATTTTCAGAAAGATCAACCTGAACCAGGATGGTTCTGATGACGCGCCGGGCCTCCAACGCAGGGGGAATTGCAGGAGCAGCTGCAGGCTTGGCCGTGCTTACAGGACGGATCCCTATGAGCTATAGTCCACACTCCATACAGGGGTTCTATAGGGGATTATATAGGGGAGGATTACAGGGGCTACTAAGGGGGAATACTAGGAGTTTAGACTAAAGCTCCTATGATGCAGCTTCAAGTATTTTGCAGGTATAGAAACAGTCTAGATTCGAGACCTACCGCTTTCAACAGCCATTTAGGAATCTTGAGCTTCTGGGTACAGGGTTTACGCACCTCAAAGTTTGAGACTAACGGGTCATGACCAGCCTTGGAGATCACATTTCCGCGGTCTGGGAATGTGTGTGAATGAAACGTCTGAAGGCCAAGATCTCAGCTTATGGCCCGCGGTGGCAAGTACCCGACATGCTTCAAGAAAGCCGCTCTTCGGTTCGGTGTGGTGTCGGTAACCTGTAAAACGGTGCGGTTCGGGACACAGGTTGACCAATTCGAGGAGGAGGCCGAATTGTTTAAAATGCCTAGGAAACTTCCCATTCCTGCCTACGACCCAACCAAACCAGAGAGCTTCCCAGACAGGTGCCAGATGATTTTTTCCAGGCCCCACGACCCCAAAACAACAGATGTTGCCAAATGAGACCCTAACTGTTTTTCCGGCACTTGGAAAATCACTTTGGAAGCCGACCAAATCTGGGTCTTGGAATGATCATTTTGGAAGCCTCCGACCCAAAACCGCAGATCTTGCTAAATGGAGGCCACATCTTGTTTAAGCATCAGCTGCTGCATGTAGGTCCCTGGGGCTCTGAGTCCATCAAGATTACCTACATTGGGCCCTGAAGTCTATAATTATTGCCTTTATGTTTTTTTTGTTGGAGGCTTTAGGGGGTTTGTAGCTTCCTCATGTTTAAATATTTCAGGACTTGTTTGTTGCGATTCTAATTCCTTGGCTGCTTTTTCCCTGGCTCTTAGGACTTTAATTGTTTGGGTATCTTTTGGCAGGCTGGCATGTTGACTTTCGGGGAGTCAGCGAAGATTAGATTGCCATAATTAGGAGCCCCCCTTATTTTCCATGTATTTCTTTTTTTATCGCGTACTATATGTCCAGTTAGTAGGGGATTGGGGAGTATAATCTCTTGATAATCCCTTTAGAATGTATTCCCTTATTCCCTGCGAACCACTAGTAAGTTCAACTTCCTTACCTTAGCGGCGACCCCTAAACCCTAGACTGGTACCCTAAACCAAATCCTAGACCTTAAGCCCACAACCCTAAATCCTCAACCCTAAACCCGATGAATGGAAGGTGAGAAGGGCACGAAGCCAAAGAGCCGTCTCTGGGCAAAATCCTAATGCCTCCTTAAGGTTTCGAAAGGAAAAGGAGAAAGGGTTCTATAGGGGCTACTATAAGAAGTTATTTAGGGACTACCATAAGGGATTATAGCGGGGATACTATAAGAGAGTATATAGGGGTTTCGTGCTTGGAATTCCTGGGTTTCAGTGAGACTTTGGCACCAAAGTCAGTTTGAGGCTTGCTGCGCGCAGCATTCCTGTAGATGCTTGCGACGTGCCCGGAGCTTCACTATTTCAAAGCACTGATGGCCTGGCTGGTGAAGAGTGGGAGTAATGGTAGTAAAAGAACAGCAATAGAAATGATAGTAGTAATCGTCGCTTAGCGTATGTTGTTGGTGGCCTGTTTGGGGGAGGTTGCAGGCGCAGGGGGAACTGTCAGAAGAACAGCAGCAAAAAGACACCAAGGAGTAGCAGTACGAATGACAAGTAGCAATCTACCACTGACTAGTCTAGTCATACTTGAAACAACAATCGTAGTATGCACTAGCACGAGCAAGTTCTCTGATTCAGAAGCCTTTGCTCCCATGTCGCGATAACACCAGTCAGAACGTCATAGCACTACATACTAGTTGCAAAAGGTTGGAATTTGCGTGTCGTGCCAAGCAGTAAAGATCGTACTTTGGGAGGCTTTGTAGTTAGGTCATATCATATCTCCTTAATAAGCTCAGTATAACCTCATTGTTACCCGTCATTAGGCTACCTGACCCAGTTGTGACCCCAGGGTCCCAGAAAGCAGATCCTAAACCCTGAACCTGAAACCCTAAATCTTGATCCCTAAGCCCTAAACCCTAACATATCCCTATAAACCGGCCCTAAACCCTAAAATATCCCTATAATCAACATTGGCAAGGGACACTAAAGGTACCCCTGAGCGAGAGGGGAAGCATGTTTAAACGTAGCCAAGGTACGGAGCGAATGGCGGAGGCATCCATCGACTTTGAGCGGATGAAGCCTATCCTACAGGAGGGTTTAGGGTTTAGGGCTTAGGGTTTAGGGTTTAAGGCTCAGGGTTTAGGGTTTAGGGTTTAGGGCCCTTTCTTGGGGGCAGTCTCAATAGCATTTTGATTTTGAACCCCATGTGGGGTGGATAGGGTTCCCAACATTGCATGCCGTTTTAGATATCGGCTTAAGGACTCCTAAGCACTCTTAACCCTCAACCCAAAACCCTAAACTCTAAACCTCAAACGCTAAACCTACAGCAACGGAACTTCAGTCTCACATCGGTCATGCTTTGAGTTTGAGCTTGGCTTATGGTGCAATATCGCAAGCCTCATCCTGAAATTTATATCCCTTTATTCCCGGACTAGCCAATAATTATAGTAAGTATTAACCCTAGGGATCCAAATTGGCCCATGTAGGTAATATTTACAGACTCTGGGGCCCAATGTAGGTAGTATTTGTATACTTGGATCCCAAGGGTTGAGGTAGAAGCCTGGATAAGATGCAAATATTGACCCCCTGCGCCAACAGTATTCGCAGGACTACAACATGCTCGACAATCCGGTTTCCCTGGGTCATGCAAATCGCTGCTTGGCAGATTTGAGCTATTGCTCGCTAAAGACTTATTCTTGTACTGGCTGTCGCAAGTGCCGTGATGGTCATCCGGGGTGCATTTTAACCTGTAATCCCAGGGAGTGGTTGAGCTTCTTGTGGGCCCACCGACGGGCACGACTGGGAATCTTGCAGCTGCTCTTGCGTAGCTATGTTGAGGTGTCGCAGTCACAAATGCAACATGCAGCCAGTTGGGGTTGTATAATAACCCCGCTTGTCTACGTTATGTAAGGAGTGTCTTGAGAGAGCGGTTGACCTGTAAAACGATAAGGAGTGAAAAAAAACGATAAGGTTCAGTTTTGTAGTGGCCGATAAAAGAAGAATATATATATATATAAATATACACACATATATATAAGGTAGTATTCGGACGCGCCCTCATTATTTTATGATGGTCCCTCAGCACTTGACCAGTACCAG
>CAJNIZ010045482.1:136772-147592 GCA_905231905.1 Symbiodinium pilosum
ATGAAGGATTCAATACAGGGTTTTTATACAACCCCAGTTGGGGACTCTTGCATGTCTAAACCGAAGACTTGCTTCACCCAAGGCTACATGATGGACCTGGCGCTGCATGAAGACTGGCACTGCGCGCAATGCCTGCTCCGAGTATGCAAGGAAGAGGCTGGCGACGCTCAAGCAGCACTCGTTAGGGCATCCGGCAACTTTGTAGGCAGAATTGCTGCTTGCTGTCAGCTCCCTGTCCCTGCCGTGCTACCTACGGATTTCCCCAAGCAGCCAAGGAAAACATCGATGCCCCTTACTGGAGCCACTTGCTTCAGCAGAGGGTTCCCTGCGGTGTTGGATGCCGTGGGCTAGATGAGGAGATTGGTTTGGCCTGCCTCGCCGTAAGAACATTGAATTCAAGGTGAAAGTTCTCAATCAATCACTAAAATCTGATATAGGGCTTATATTGGGGTCATCTTGGGATAATGGAAAATAAGATGGAAAGTACTATCGTATTGAGAGCGACAATCAGAAGCCAGGTTATCATGAAAGATATGGACCCTAAACCCTAAACCCTAAACCCCAAACCGTGCTTAAGGGCTCATGCCTCTCAAGCTCTTCCAGGTGGCTAGAGATAAGTCTTCCATGGTGAAGTCTGGAATTGATGCGGCCTCTTGCAGTAAGCATGCTGTATTGGTACATACCCTAGGGATCCAAATAGCCCAAGGTAGGTAGTATTTACAGACTTTGGGGCCCAATGTAGGTAGTATTTATATACTTGGATCCCCCATCTGCCCAGTGCCAAATACCGTCGTGGTTCTCTGCTCAACAACTGGGTTACTATATCATCCCGCTGTAATTGAGAATCAAATGGAAAAATGGAACATGACATGGAAACTGGTGTAATATAGGGATTTAAGGAACTTAAATTGGGATGCGTGGGTTGCACCTGTAGCCTGAAGCACCAGGCAGACAATGGGCTGAGACTTCCTGGAATTTATCTAGCAAGACCAATGAGGACCTACTGGCAGCGATCACATTCAGCCTTGAGAAACTTCAATCTCCTTCTTATATACCGCTAAACACCCTCACATCCCCCCCTAAACCCTAACCCCTATTGATCCTTACATACCCCTAAACCCCTTTACCCCTACTAAGCCCTACTAAGCCCTACTAAGCCCTATGTGCCCCTATATTGTTGTTGCTTAGGCGAGAAGGCACACCTGGCAGACAAGGGAAGCAAGTGGCTGCCGCTTGGATGCCAGCACGGCGGATACTAGACATGGTAGTTCCCAATATAGGGAGACCCCAAATATAGACCCCAAACTATACTTCTTGTTATAAGGACCCCCAAAAAGGAACCCTTAAGTTTGGGAAAGCCCCACATCCCGTCGCGCGGACTCATATCTTGGGAATTCTGGTGCTAGAACCTGCAAAGGCCGTGCAGGATCTACCCTAAACCCTAAATCAGCCCGAATATAATCGTATTATAACCCTATTACAACCCAATATAACCCTATTACAACATCAACATATACCTATAACCTTATCATAACCCCAATATATAGCCCAATAGTAACTGCAATTTGCGCCTTCAACCTCCGGGACGGCCAAGTTGAAAGTCTCAGTATCCAGGCTAGGGCTTAGACTGGTTTAGATGAGCTATCCCTGAAAAGGGTTATATAGGGAAGTATATAGGGGACTACTACCGGGGTCATGAAGGGGAGTACTAGAAGCCTAGACCTGCAGTCTTGACTACAGAACTCTGACGGTTGATGCTCGGGTCGTCCTTTTCATGTGCTTACAAGCATGGGGTGATAAACCCTAAATCCTGAACCCTCAACCCCAACCCTAAACCAAGATAACTAAACCCTGAATCCTTAACCCTATACCCTGAACCGCGTACTGACCAAGGGTTCCAGACGAATGGTACAAAGAGATGCCGAAGGCCGGGGCCTCACAAACCTTCAGGGTCAGATTCAGATCTCCGAGCTGTGTGACTTACTGGGGGTTCGTACAGAATAGAGGAATATATGACATATGGATTGTATGGGGATTGTATTTCCTTATTCCCTACTAACCCCCAGTAAGGCAAGTTGGGCAGAGCTAAGGAATCTATCATCTGTCATCATACTACAAATCCAAAAAAAACATCTCCTTGCAGGAGCTGCACAAGCGCAGCGCGGCAGTTGCCAGCAATAAATTGTTGGGGGAGGTCCTGATGCAGTTCTGTCCATCAACTTGAGCAGAAATGCCATGTGGACCATACAGCCTATACTACATCACCGCACGATTTGCTGCTTCACTTATGAAAGGAAGTGAATTTCGAACTTGGAAGCCTGAAGTGTGCCTGGTCTGTGCAACATGCGAAGATGTTCCATAACGTTCTACAAGGGGCCCTATACACCATTAATCCTCAAGCGCTTGGAAGGGACAACCTACAGCGTCCGTCTCATGTTCCACTTTCTTTTCTTGGCTGATTCTCCAGTTTTGGGGCAAGATCCCTAAACTGTATATGACTGTCTGTATAGATATATATATATATATGTATGTATATATATATATATAGGCAGATATTTTCTTGTACAACCCCGCCTAATCCTCGGGCAACCCCTCTGGAACCCCAAACCCTGAACCCTAATCCCTAAATCCACCCTAAACCCTAAACCCTAAATCCCCAAACCCTAAATCCCATGATGACCCAGCACCTCTGCCAGGTGGGAATCTTTGGGATGACTTTTCTCCAGGCCTGCCTCATATGAGCTGTAGTCTAAATTCCTGAAAGGGTGTTATATGGGGGATTATATAGGGGAGTACTCTAGGAAAAAACTGGGGAGATGTTGAGAGTTTAGACTATAGCTCATATCAATCAGCATCTAGTACAATGGCAAAGACTAGTACTATTACAAGCCTTATCAGTAGGGTCAGGCCCACGCCCACGAAGAGTGGTACCATAGGAAGATATCATGACATCAATATAGTCTAGTAGGTTGGGGCCTAGCCCCGACTTCTAACTATGGATCGGACAGTTTCTGTTGTGCTGGTGCTTAGAGTAGTGCTTGAGTGACTTTCGGGGGCTGTCCTGTGAGTACCCTCCACTACAGGCCCAGAAGGTCACAGCATGGTTTGGCCAGACGCAACCCGGGGAGCCTACCCCTTAAATATACCTTAAATCATGTCAATGCTCCTAGTATCATTTAGGGTACATTCCTTAACCACGGGGTATTGGGCTCTCTGGGAGGAGGTGGCAGGTCATGAGAAGTAGTCACGAAGAGGCTTGCTTGCTCTTCTTCAATTGGCTTGCAATTGTACTGAATGTACATGTCCTTGCCGCAAGTTACAGGTTCCGGGGAGCACAGGGCGGCTTTAGCCTGCCATGGCCTACGGTCCGTTGGCACAATGTGCCTTCATGTCGGGGCCATCCCCGTTCAAGAAGAAGGCCGGGAAGAGTTTTTGTCTCAGTGTGCTTTAGCGGCTGTAGCTCCGTCTTACCTGACAGCCTGACAGGCGCCACCCAGCAACGAGAAGAAGACATTCAAGGACATGTTGCCGCCTTGGAAGCCTCCAGATCGGTGTGAGGCTCCACCACCGGGTTCTTTCATGCTCTACTGCTTTGACTTGGAAGAGGCAAAATCAGATCCCAATGCTTCCAGCCGGTCACTTCCACTAGATGAAATGTCCGCTATCACCTTCGGATCTTCGCAAGATGTGGATGGCCTGGTCTATGATGGCAACAAGGGCGTCAGACCAGAGCATGCCGCCATCTACTACATGAAAAGTCGATGGTTCCTCAAGGCCGTCAATGGACCTGTGACCATTGAAAGCATGACCTTGCATCCTCATCTCAAGGACGCTGACGGCAAGGCGCCCAAGCGTTACACGTCAACAGTGACAAAGAAAATGGAGACAATCGAGCCCATGGACCCAAAGAGAAAGCTGACCAGGGAGTTTTGTGTGTTCCGCCTCGGTGACTCAGACCGGCGATTCTGGGTCGGTGGGCCCTTGCCAGTGGGTGATGGAGAGACGGAAGAGTCGGGCGGTGGCGGCGGGGGTGCGCCAGAAGGCCGTACTGAGCGCAAAAAGGACCGGAAGGAGCGAGACAAGGAGCGCGACCGCAAGGAGGATCGGGATCGGGAGCGCTCCCGGTCCGTTCGCAGCCGCAGCCGCAAGCGCAGGCGCTGAGCAGCTTCCTCGATAAGACACTATTTGTATTCTACTCCGCTGACTAGATGCGCTGGCCGTTGCATCACCAGAAAAAGATGGCCACGCTTCTGAGTGAACGCCAGTTCGTAGCAGCATTGAGCACTTGACAAGACATGCAACGGTATGACTGGCATTCAGCATCAGTATTTGCCCCTGGCCACATGTGGAGCGAATTGCTGCCTGTGCATCATGTCAGTCTGAGTGCCTCACCATGATGACCCTTTGCAAAGCTAGTTTCACTCCCAAGCCGTGTCTTTGGTGGCTCAGGGCTTCAACGACCCAGACATAGACCTACGATTGAGGCTTGCGAAGGAGACCGGTGTGACACATGCAGACCATTTTTGCGGGGTGCCTCATAACTAAGCATCAGGGAGGATTGGTCATGAGGATCCAGCTGTTTGAAGGAGATAAGACCACTTAGCTTGAGCTTTGGCACATGAACGTCTATGAAACCTGAGCAAGTGTGTTGTATGTAGAGTTTAAGACAGGATCGAAACACTGAACATGCAGCAGTTCTTGAGTTGCTCGCGTTCACACCTCTGTGTGCTAGGTGTATGACACTGTATGCAAGAAAATGCATGGATCCGGCTGATGCCCTTGTGCTTGTCAATTCCTGCAAGCCTGAAGGACAACCATGAAAAGCGCCAATGACTTTCGACCTCCAAATCACTCTCCAAAAGCTCCACGAGACCTGTACCTGAACTTGGTGATTAGCAAACCGTCATTGACGTACCCTAGGCCTACATCTAACGCATTCGTCCATGCAGGAATGGCTGGGCTGGTAGAGGCTCGTCCAACAGACTTGTGCAGTTGAGTTTGTAGATGCCATGGTGATTGGTTCTACCGGCGGCTAGGGCCTGTTATTTTTCCGCTATGCCTTTGTCTGTGCCGGGACAGGAGCCTGCATAGCTGGTTAGTCAGGCAAATCTTTTGATGTCATAAAGCTCATAAAGCATGATGACAGAACTACAGAAGAGGCAGGCATGAGAGGAACCCGGAAATGGAAGTACCCTCTGAATAGATGCAACAACTAACGATCACAGAACCTCCCGCGCCTGTGTTCATGCCCTCAGCAAGTTTGTTGGCCCTGATGACAGGCATGCATCGACAAGATGAGCATGGTGATTGTATGTCCAGGTAATGGAGGCTACGCATTGACCAAACCGACTTGCAGAATCAAGGGGCTCACTCAATCTTGGATCCTTCTCCGAAGCACTCCTATCTGGTTGCACGAATTCAAAAAAAGGGAGCGGATGCGGGCTGTTGACAGGCATCTGAATAAGAAGTGGAGGCATTCAGCCTGTGATGACTGGGATATGCCAGGCTATTGGGGACCAGGGAGGCAGATTTCATAATAAAGCCTATGAAAGTGTTAACTGTTAACAGCTGGCCAGCATCGTGGGCCAAAGACCAATGACGCCACAGGCTCAGTTGGCAATTCATTGGGCTCAATAGTAGTTTCCATTTTTTTCACTATCCCAATAGTATCCCAATATACTATAGTAGTTTCCATTTTCTTTTCCACTATCCCAATATAACCGCAATATACTATAGTAGTTTCCATTTTCGTTTCCATTATCCCAAGACTACCCCAATATACTACAGCAGTTTCCATTATCCCAACTTTACCCCAATATGTTTCCATTTTCTTTTCCATTATCCCAACATTATCCCATTATAGTAGTTTCCATTTTCTTTTCCATTATCCCAACATTACCTCAATATACTACAGCAGTTTCCATTTTCTTTGCATTATCCAAATATTACCCCAGTCCTCTGGGCTCAGCGGGTTTCTCTTGAGAAGTACCCGGGTAGGAGTTTACCATTGCTGGCTTTACTATCATACGCTGTCCTTCGGTATGAAAGTCAGAATGGCTTCCCCGGGTGTGCACTCGAACATAGGCATCCGGTTCATGAGCCTGCGGCCGAGTTGGAAGCCCAGTTCGTGTGGCAGATCCCCTTTGTCCAGTTAGATGAGGTAATTGCCGTGTTTCCATTTTCTTTTCCATTATCCATATAAACCCGCAATATACTATAGTAGTTTCCATTTTCTTTTCCATTATCCCGATATAGCCCCAATATAACCCTAATACTACCCCAATATAACCCCAACATACGATGCAGGTGCTTTTGAGGCGGATACGAAGGCAGGATCTCGCCTTCACAGGCCCATGCGCATCCCAGTTGCCACGACAGAAGTGGTTGCAGCAGTTCCGGCGCGTGGCTGTTGCCAAGCAACTTGCTGCGGCTTCCCATGTGAAAGACGGAGAAGGCAGAGCCAGGGCAAAAAGCAGGCGATGCACGACTTTCCTTGCCTTGTTGCCAGTACTGCTACTGGCTATCCTTGCTTTTGCCAATCACCTTTACTGTTGGTAAGTATAAACCCAATATAATCCCATTATATATAATCGTTTCCATTTTCTTTTCCATTATCCATATAAACCCCCAATATACTATAGTAGTTTCCATTTTCTTTTCCATTATCCCTATATAACCCCAATATACGATAGTAGTTTCCATTTCTTTTCCATTATCCCAATATAACCCCAATATAACCCTAATATTACCCTAATGGGTACCATAGTAGTCCCCTATATTCTCAACCGGCCTGAGATGCGGATCCAGCTTTTCAGGTCCATACTCCTGTAGCACCTCGGGTTTTTAGGTGGACTTCCCTTCCATGTCAAAGTGACCGCAACGGCTCATAGGGGACTATTAGGGTTATATTGGGGTTATATGGGGGATAATGGAAAAGAAAATGGAAACTTCTATCGCATGTTATGGTATGTTATAATATAGTATATGACAGTATATTATAGTTTATTATGGTATATTAGGGGGGAAACAGGCGTGGGGTACTACATTGCTCCGTGAGCAGCTGCAGTTAGATCCGCCAAAGAATCGCGGTCTCTGTGCTTGTCCTGCATTGATCTGCAAACCCTGTGACAGATCTCATTTGAAGTCGCGGCATCCTGACATGTTGCCACCCGCTACAAAGCAACGCTTTCTTCTCACTTCTGAAGCCCTCAGACTTTGCAAAATTCCTGTGTCCCTCGCAGGTGAGGGGCGTAGAAGGCCTGAATTTATCCTGGCCAGTTGCAGAGCTTCGGATTACGAACGCTGCAACCTCAGTTGCGCTAGCCCATCCAACCTTGTGAGAATCATCAGAAACGAGCATGTGGGATTTCGACCTTATGTTCCAATCAGTTTTGAAAAGGGCGACAGTGCTTAGCACCAAGCACACCGTAACAGGTTTTGAGAGCCCGAGATTGGCATTTCCCTGCGCGAAAATATGGTAGTTTCGCAAAATTAGGGGACCCCAATATAGACCTCAATATATGATAATCCTTATTATAGGGAACCCCCAACAAGGTACCCCTAATTTTGGGAAATTACCATATCTCTTAAGATCTCTTAAGTCTTGTTGTGGGCGCTCCGAGTCCCAGTTTGGGCGGGATTTTGCAGGAGTTTTAGTTACATAGCCTAGGTGGATCCCCCACCCAGTAATAGTGACTATAAGGGATAATAGGGATTATATTAGGGTCCTCTTATATTCTTATTATACCACTATTGCACGGTGGGGGGCCCTCCTAATACATAGCTTATACTGCAGGGTGTTTGGATCGAGGTACCTTTAACCATCTACTTTACTTGCCAGAGGAACACTCAGGATATCTGTCCTGGCGTTAGACAAAAGTTGAACGTGAGAGCCACACACTCCCCTTGCATTCACAACCCTTACTGTAGGGTTTTGGGTTAGTAGGGCGACCTCAATGCAGACCCCCATGTGCTATAACCTTTGCGTATTGCGGGGGCCGCTTTTGTTGAGGGCACTCTAATAGCTGGAATCCTTCAAGTTTGTTTGAACATGAAACTGTGATGGTCTGGGGAACTTCAATTGCCCTTCGGGCAATCTAGAAAGAATAGTGGTAAAGATAAGCATGATAGTAGCAATAATAGTACCAAGATAAGAATAATAGTAGCAATAATACTGATAAAAGTAACAATAAGATAGTAATAACAGTAGTAAGAATAACAATGATACAGTAGTAACAATAAAGATGATAAAAGTAACCATGATACTAGCAGTAATAACCCTAAACCCTAAACCCTGAACCCTAAACCCTAAACCCTGAACCCTGAACCCAAACCCTAAACAATAATCGTAATAGTAATATCGGGGGCTTCTCAGGTGCCTGTACTACCCGAGACGACCATCACCCGACTCAGCTGTGGTGTGAACCTACAGGGAGACCAGGCGGGAAAAACTTGATTCTACGGTTTAGTATGAGAGGGGGTAGGGTTCAGGGATTTAGGGATTTAGGTGTTTAGGGAGTTAGGGTTTAGGGTTTGGGGTTTAGGGTTTGGGGGTTTAAGGTTTGAGGCTTATGGTTTTGGGTTTACGGTCATAGGGGTTTGTGTTTATAGGGTTTAGAGTTTTGTTTTTCAGTTTCATGGGGACTGTAGGCGCAGTGGTATGTATGTGTATCTTTGCAGAGTTTTGGGGTTATGCCGAGATGAATCTATATATATATATATATGTATTTAGCATATACCCATTTTTTGGTGATTTAACTTAAGTTCGTGAATTGCAGCCCCAGCAGCTCCATGCACTTATGACATGCGATTCAGATTCTAGCCTCGCGAGAACATGAAATTCTGTTATTCCAACGGTATGCATGCCGCAAGGAATCCCTTTCCTCCTTATAAGATTAGAAAAGGTGTTTAGGGTTTAGGGTTTAGGGTGCGTAAACCCCTCCCAACCACCCTCATGAAGTAGAATGCCGGGAATACTTCTTATGCAGGGGGTGGAGAGGTTATTATTGGGGATGGGACAAAGGATGTTTCCGGGGGAGTTGGCGTACTTTGGCTAAGAAGGTTTAGAACTGCTTCAGTTTACAACACATTGTGGATAGCGGCTCGTGAAAGGCTAAAGGAGATGCCAGCGGAATTTTCAGAGCTTCCGCGACGGATCCCAATCCAGTAGCCCAACTTTGGGGGTAAAGGGTTTAGGGTTGAGGGGCATGTCAAGTAACCCTGAGGGTCTTTTTAGTCGACCACGCACGAGATGCACCAACAACGCCTTCAACCTATCCCGAAGGATCCAAGTATACAAATAATACCTATATTGAGCTCTAAAGACTGTAAGCATTAAAGTCATTGGCCTATTTGGATCCCTATGCATCCCTATACACTCCTAGTTTCAATTTCATGTTCCATTTGCGTTTCCATTTCATTCTCCAGTATTAGGTTGCCTACATTGGGCTATTTGGATCCCTAGGGTATGCCTTAAACCCTAAACCTTATACAATGGTGTCATGACCTGACAGCCACAGGTATGCATCTGTGAAGCAGGGTGGTACGGCCCGCAGTGTGATCAATCGCGCTTTGGCTGAAATGGGCTGTAGCTGTAGCAGCCGGCCACGGTAATTTCATTCCAGCTTGGCCACGTCCCCTCTGTCGTGGTAGCCAAACCCTAAACCCTAAACCCAAGGGAACATAATCCCCGAAGATAATATATTCGCTGTACCCCCCTACTGTAGTGGAATTAGAACTGTTGCTGTTCCTTTGGGTTTGATCTAGCGGCGACTGGATGGTGGATGGAGCGTGTGGCCTGTCAGCCGCCGGAGTGCTGTAGGCAACTGCCCGCATCACCTTTATGTGACCTATAGTCTAAACTCCCTAAAGGGGTGTTACCGAGGTTTATACTAATACAGGGGAGTAGTATAGCGGTTATGAAGGGGGATACTAGGAGTTTAGACTGTAGCTCATGTGAAGTTGGGCATCATGATTCTCGTTGACTGACAGGTTTCAGTGTGGGTATGACATAAATCTTCTGCAGGCAGCTTCCTTCTGCCGGAAAATGGTTCCAGGTAGAAAGAGCCATCCCATCATCCCTATGATGTGATTTCGTAGCAGGTTCCACATGCGGCTTTTTGTTCCTCCTCTTCAAACGCAACGCTAAAAAATGTGACGGTAGTGTTGTGTCGGTAATGCTGGATGCTTGATGAAGCCCGGAAAGACCCTTGTAGCTGTTAAGTTCTTGTTGGGTGTTCGTCAGGTGTTCGCCGGGCTCTACCTTGATGCCTGATACTGCTAGCCTCCGTAGACAGCTGACACCTTTGCATGCCAGCCTTCGGCATCACTTTCATCCTCATGCTTTACCGGCCATCCAGCGTTTATTCCAGAAAGCCTTTGTGAATAAGGCAGTGTAGAGGCAGTTTTTGTTACACGCGCCCTGCTCGTTTTCATTTTACTTTCCATTATTGTGGGAAACATGCCTAAGCCCAAAACCCTGTATTAACTCCTATATAGCTCAAGCGACCATTTCATGTTCCTGTTCACTTTCCATCGTCTAAAAAAATTGCACATGGAAGTTTCCCAAAGTTGGGGGACCCCAACATAGACCCCAAAATGGAGGGACCGCCAGATTTGGTTCGGGAATCGACCGAAGCCTTTGAAGCAAGTGAAGCTAGTAGCTTCGGAGCTTCGCCCCCTAAAACTGAAGCAAGTGGCTTCGCCCGGGGCTCTGAAACAAGCGAAGCTAGTAGCTTCGGAGCTTCGCGCTTCGCCCCCTAAAATGAAGCAAGTGGCTTCGGAGCTTCGCCCCCTAAAAATGAAGCAAGTGGCTTTGCGCT
>CAJNIZ010045483.1:0-44521 GCA_905231905.1 Symbiodinium pilosum
TTTATTTTTGCGGCTGCGCTGGACGATTTTCTGTTGTAGTTTCGGGACGATCCCTGGACTGTTGAGGCTTGCTAAACATGTCTCGCCGGTGAAAAAGAGGTTGTACAGTTGTTTTCCGCGGCGCCTCCCTCCCGGTGCTGGGGGAGGGACACGATGGCGGCCCCCACACGGTGGCCCGGTGACGGATCATATTCTGGGGAGTCGTCGCGTCCCCACACTCAGCCTTTTCCAGTTTTGAATCTGCCTGGTGATCGTCAACCGCGAAGTGCAGATGACGATTTCATCCACATCTACCACAATATTATAACGCGGTCACTTGCGATCATTTCGCTCGCGCGTGGCAAGGATCTTCCGGTTCCCTTTTAAAATATCTCCCTCAGGCTCCCTTCGAGACACGAAAATCTCGAAGATTTTAAAAATCTTTCGGAACGACTTTCCGCATGATTTTCTCTCTTTGGCAATCTAAGCCACTGCTCGGGAGAACGTATAGACCCGAGACGAAGAATTTGCAGATTCACAACATCTATCTACGAAGATTTATACGCTATTGCGAGCTAGCGCGTAAATTATTCGATAAATAAAGTAGAATTATGAGGATAATGCGGGGGCTCGCGACCTGAAATCTTTAGAAATTTCGATTATTTTTTTTTGAATTTGGCTGCCTGCGCGCGGTTTACTATAAAGAACTAAGATGGAAATCCAAAATTTTGGAATTTTTTAAATAATCGTTCGCGATCACGTGCGGTAATATATTTTCATTATTCGTCATAATATACGTTTTATCCGAAAAGATTTTCAAATTGTACAGAAGCACTGGAAAACACCCTACGTACCGGATCATGTGCTGAGTCTAGAGGGAAACAAAACAGGAGGGATCTGCAAAGAGTTTTTTGCAAAGGAAAAAATAAAAAATACGATGAGATCGTCCAAATTCATCATATGACAAATACATATTTTCTTGTCGCCATCAAAAATGCTTCCCAAATATCTGGTTTCATACGCAAACGGCAATTTTCTCAATCAAGTTTGAATGCTGCAGGTAACGAGGTTTCGAAGAGTGAGATGACCTGGCAAAGTTTTGCATTCACGTGACGTGTAGGATAGAAGATGATTTCTTCAGCGCCAGACAGAATACTTGGATTTTGTGCATGATTCAGGATTTATTGTCAGGGCTTTTGAGGCACCATGTTTAATCCAGAACGGCGGGCAAAACCTTTAATCGGATCCTTTGAACCTTTGACGGTCAGGAGTTTGCTTACGGTAGCTCTCGAACCCAAGATATAGCTTACAGCTCTGACTTCTTGGCCAACACTTGCGGCGCATACTGTGGAAACGTGGGAATTCCTTCGCTGTCACCTTTGAAGCACCAACAAACCGAGATCCCAACTTAGAGCCTTCAGCACAACTCACAAGCATCTTGGTTACGGCGGCTTACGAAACTCACACGTTTGCTTACGGCAGGGCCCCTTACTGCTAGTTGGTGGCTTTCCCACTAAAAGCTGCTCGGTTGGGAGATCATGAAGCATCGGGCCCGCTTGTTTGGGCATCACTCGAAATCAGCAAACATCATGAAAACTTAAACCTTCAATGCTGGCATCTCTCCCACGCAGCGTTTGTAATTTGCTATAAGACATATTGTACCTGATAAGTGGGCAAAATCATCTGGGCATGCCACACCAGAACCTACGTACTGCTTCACCTTAGCCTACATGCCGCAGGCGTCAGAAAGTTCACGGTTTCAACTGTGGGTAGGTTACATGTCAAGTTTGGCGGTGCCGTGAAAGAAATCAAACCCAAACCCCAAACTCAAGACACACAGCACAGCAAACTGAAATTTGCACACACCAACCAGCGGACTTGATCGCGAGTGTTCTGAATATTGTGACCAAATGTAGGGCCGACTGCTGCTTTCGCTCTTCCGTCTGCCACGAACTGTTTCAATGCCGTTCAAGAATTTTATTGGTCTTCAAATGCATGCAATTTATTCTTGTTGCAATTCTTCTTACTAATGCCTTGATCTAAACCCTCAACCTTTCCACCCTATACCCTGAAACAGGCCTCCACTGAAGTCATCTCCACTTTCTCTACGTCACTTTGGCCCAGTAACGGAACTGTGCCCCTCAGAATTGACGGATGGTTTTAAAACTGTGGTTCGAATCCGTATAGAATCAGAACTCCATGACCTTCGGAAGGATCTATATGCATTTACAATTGACTTTAGTTTGCAAATGTGTATTGGTTGGAACCATCCACTATGATGTGAAGAGCGCGTCGGTTCTAAGTTTCGACAGAAGGAGACTTTAGGGTTTGGGTTATTTCTACGAGACTAATTTTCCTGATTACAATGAGGCAGTGCCCCTGAGGAATGCGAGAAGGCATGCTTTCCAAAACTAACATGGAATCCCACACACTACCATCCAAACATGATAATCTATGAAGGATCCTTTGAGGTCTCATGCTAGTTGAGGAAAGGGGTGTATTCCTGGCGGTGGTCCCCAAGTTGCCTTTTTTGGGTTTCAGCGCAGCCGGATGATGCTGCGAGGCAAGCAGCTTAAACTTAACATCCTGTGGTCTCTTGGTAGCTTGATTAAGTATCCTGACACGTCGTCCCTCAGCCTCTCACGCAAGCGGGATTGAAATCGCCTCAGAGAATGCATGTGACCAGAAGAACCATTTTATGCTATTTCCAACGAACGTAAAAAGCCTAGGCATTAACTTGACAAGTTACCAGTGCTTAGCAAAAAGCAGAGTACATAGCAAAGTGGAGCATTGTGGGCCCAGGCCTATTCCCAAGAGGCTGTAATTTTGAGCTGCAAAGTCAGCAAAGTTTTTGTTGCTCTTTTGCAGCCCATTCCCGGACACTTCACTGAGGGTTATAAGGGGAGCTCACACTCGGCCAGATGTTCCATGAATCTGGGCTTCCAGCTGTTCCGAATCTCTGTTGGCCGCAGGGCCTATTAGAGCTTAAGTTGAACTGAAATGCTTGGGTTTAAGGGGTTCAGGGCTAAAAGTTTGGGGCCCATCCAAGGTGGAAAGGTTTTCGGTTTCGGGGCTTTTGGGCTACAGGGTTGAATGCAAGCATCACATCGTATAACATACGGCTCGCCGAATTTGAATCCCGGGAGAAAACGCCACCAAAAAACCGAGTTTTTCAAACCCTGAATTGTGACTCCACACATGCATCTGTCTGGTCATGGGTGGCTTGCAGCGGTTTAGGCTACACCACGAAGCCAATCCACGGGTCCAATTTGAAGTGCCTGAAGCTTTCCCGGGGTAAGCATGCCAAAGCCTAAGCCCATAGCCTACAACCCTGACGTCCATACGCATCTAACCTCTGTGTACTTCCTACGGGCCTGTACGAGACACTCGAAGCAAGCAAAGGTTGCACAAATGTTGATCGTGGCCGGAAAGCTTCCCTATCCACCAGTAAGACCTTAAACCTTAGCAGCGTAAGCAACATGATGTTGCTCCGGTTCCTTCCTGAAACTATGGGTGAACTTCAGCTCCACCACATGCAACCCAATGCTGGCAAAGTCCATATCCTTGCGCGCTCGGTCCCTAAGTCGCAACACGACCCTGCCTGCATCCTCCGTTGGATAGGACCTCTGCCGGAAAGGGAATACGCTCTTGCACGGCTAGCGTTGGCCTTCCTGAATTTCAACAGAAACGACCAGTTACACTCCCCACCTTGGCCTTTTAAAAGGCATCTTTTAAAGTCACGCTCTATCCACAGAGGGTGCCCCAACCAAATCTCCCGACAGAAGCAAGGCAAGTATGCCCAAGACTAGTAGTATCAAGCTCTTGAGATGCTTCCAAAGCCTTGTTTGGGTTCGTAACACAATTAGGCTGAACACTATTGCCGAAGAAATATTCCCCCAAGAAATATTCCAAGAAAAATACCTACAGGCTGTTGTCTACCCAAGCCCTATTGAATGGGGAAATTGCAGGGGCCCTCTTCAGAATACAGCCACGTTGAAATAAATGTATTCCACGTTTGCTTGGGGAATAGCAGAACCCTAGTCTCAGAGCTCCGCAGTTTATACTAAAAGAATGAATCACATGATCTTGATGGTTGCAAATTACCATGGGAACTTCCCTCAAGACGAGGCAGGTTCCTGTGCAGCGAATAGGGTTCACTTTTTGTGGCTTTGCTGCTGGCTTTGCTTTGCTTTTAAAGAGGCCGGCATTAATTTGGCTGAAGCTGACGGATCTCAGGGTCCATTTTGAGGAACGTTCACGCAGGAGATTGACAACATTCTGCATGTAGAAATGAATAGGCTGGGCACTGCACGAACACTTTCAAAGCACTGAAGCCAAAGCTGCTCTATGCACTTGAGCATCCCAATTGGCTAACATACAATCAATGCGGCTTGGGTGTAAGTGACGTGGCGATCAGGGTTCTTACCAATAGAGTTTAAGTCGAGACTTTAAGTAGGAAACTTCGAGGCTGTAACACCTTGAAGCTACGTGCAAAATCAAAAAGCCACTTGCCAGGCCAAACAATTTCCACACGTGTATGAGTCTTGCCTTCTATCATCCTTAGCTCAATCTCTCAATTTACTACCTTTAAAACTACAGCCCTGAAGCGCCTTTCCACGATTTCTGGATCCAGGTCTTTGTTCTCTGGGACTTCGGCCTTTGCATGTTCAATGTAGGTCCTAGGATTTAAAGGTTGAGGGCTCATCGCTTCAGAATTTGAGTTTTATGGGTTTCGCCTCTGGAAATTCAGGGTTCACAAGGATTGGGTCTGGTGGGATTGCGCAAAATTTCCCCATTCCAACCCCGCAGCGACCAACAAGTAACCCCATTCTGCAAGCGCTTAGAACCACAATAAGTTGAGACAACAATGGCCAATTCCATGGGGATCCTTAGCTTAGGTATTTCCACAATGTTTTGGGTATGCTTCTTCGCCGAAACATAAGCCATTCAACACAAAACTCTCAAGCCTGAACCCTAAACTGCACAGCCAACTCTTTCACCCAAGTCCCAAACCCATCAGTGCCTGAAAAGATCCCATGCCCCAAGTCCCCCCAGTATGCACGTTAAACGCATAGTGCCGTTTTTCGCCAAACAACAGCACAGCTAGTGGAACTCTTACATGTGCAACTCAAGGTGCTGTCCACGGTGCTGTTTTGTGGCATCATTGCTCATTGCAAACGCAAAGAACCAGCAGGAATCATGCTGAGAACTTCACATTTCAAGGCTATAACGAACTTCAACTAACTCCTTGCTCCTGAGCAAGTGCTTGTAAGTCATCAAGCCGCACAATTCAATTCCACCTTGTCGACAGAACGCATGTCGGGGCCTTGGTTTACTCACTGGCTGTTGCGCCGGCCTAGAAACACAAACAGAAAAGTTCGTTGGGTGAACTGCTCAGCTGCTCATACGCCATGAAATTCACTAGCTTACGCCTGTCATCTTCAAAATCCTGCAAACTGAATCTTAATCTGGAACCTCAAATCCTGTTTCCGGAAATTTTAAAGCGACCCAATCCTTAATCCGTAAACCTGAAACCAACTCAAAACACTTAACTCTAAAGCTGATCCCTAAACCTTATCATAATCCTTGAACCTCAACCCTTCGTCCTGAATCCGCGGACCCTTAAACCCTACACCCTTAACTCAAAGCTTTAAACCTCAAAGCTTTAAACCCTCAATCCTAACTCCTACATTTCAAGTCATGCCGTAGAACATAAGAAGGTCTCGGATTTTATTTAGGGTACATTCATTGCTTATGGGTTCTTGAACTCGCACCGGGCCACACAGGGCTGTCGAGCTGCAGCCGGCTGGCTCCTGCGGCCGTGCTTGGCTCAGAAATGCTGTGAGTTTCCAAGAGGCGATTTGGGGTTAAGGGTTTTGAAAAGTTTCGGAGGAAAGTCTACGTCCAGGGATTATGGCTTGGGCTTACCCAGACCCCTGGGAGATCAAGAAAATAGATCCCGCTTAAGGGTTCCTAGAAATTACTCCATGGTAGTGAAGGGTACCCGAATCGGGGGGTTCTACTTTCTAGATTCTAGATCCTCCCAGGGGTCTGGGTAGTAACGTCTGTGTGTACGGATTGCCAGTTACTACGTGTGAACATGGAACGCGAGGCCCACTTGCTAAGTGACCTTCCGGAGGATGCTTAAACTTGCCGTTCTCAAGTCGGTAGCCAGAAGGATCGGCTGCCCAGCTGGTGGCTCAAGAAACTCTTTGAATGGTTTGGAAGGTGTGAGTATAATGCAGTTGGACAAAATGCTGTTTGACTGTGTATCCCTGAGTGTTCAACTGAGTATGCTCTGGGTGTCATGAAGCGTTTCATCCACGAAAACGTGAATTCTGAGAGAGCCTGAAGGCTGACAAACCTTTATCGGAGCTTCAATGCATCTTAAGAGGTTCATCACATTGTCATAAAAAGCTGTAAATCACGAAAGTATTTATCACAAACAGAGCATACATTCGAGAAATCTCGTGCTACTGGCACGCAAGGTCCGAACAAAGTCGTGAAGACCGTGCCAACGAACATGTGCTGGATGGGGTAAGTTTACTGCCTGCGATTTTCTCAGCATTTACATCCCAAACCCGACAATGTTAGGGATTAAAGCATTTTCTTCCAGAACGTCGTGTTTTCAGTGGTTACGGTACGAGGGAAGAGCCCCGTGAACCCTAAACCCGTGCATTTCAAGAGGTCTTTGATGTGGTGGGTTTGGAACTTGAGGGTCAATGGAAGGTGGGCTTCGCTTCTCTTTGTTTCTTTCTCACGCGTGGCACGACCAGCACCATTCTGGCATCGAAGAGCATGCAAGCAGAACTCTGCTCGGAGATTCTCAAGTGGGTAGCTTCACAAAGTCAAAGTCTTGCGCTCACATTCAACCGAAAAAGTAAAGGAGGTATACCGTTCATTAACACTTCTCTCTAGACCTCAAGCGCTTTGGGAAACTCCCACTGATACAGCCGCAACCTCGACCCGACAATCAGGCCTTGGGCACTTCAAAAAGTTGGACACCAGCCTACAACTTGAAGGCTTCGGCCACACGAGCCCTGGGTTTATGTTTGAGAAGGAACAAGTACGGGGTCTTGAGAAGGACAGGTTACAGCTTCCAAGCATGCTCCGAAGGAAGCTCTCGACCACAAAGCTGCTTGAACTTACAAAAAGGGAAGTTGTGGGGCAGGTTCTTCAAGGTTTGTTGGAAGACCCCATAAATGGTGTAAACTCATGTAGCTACCATCGGAACTCCAGACTTGCAGGTTCTTTCGTTGGCCGGGGTAGGAAACCTCTTCCGTCCAAGCTGGGACTTTCACTCCCCTAACTACCCAATGAAGGGTCTCTCAGCATATACCATGCAGATCTCTGTCGATAGTAAAAAGATTCTGCAGGTACACCTTCAGGCTTCAAGCGGCATCGAAGACGTGGCACCCATACCTCCTCCAGCTGTCTAAAACCCTAAACCCTAAGCCTCACAGCTCAAGCGTGGATTTTCTGTGCTTTTGGCTTTCCTTCAGACCAATCAATGCTGGGCATGTGCATGGATTTGTTCTGGCCTCTCCTACAGCGTACTTGGCGTTTTCGGCTCTGCTTATGGTTTACGTAAGGGTTCAAGGTTAAAGTTTCCAATTCGCGTGCATGGGGCGCTCTAGCGCCAGGGCTCGCTGGGAAGACTGCGAGACAAGCCCACGGCAAACCTGCCTACCCCAAACCCTTCCTTGTTATGAACAAGGAGTGTTGGACTGGTTCTCTAGAATAAGGCTTTCTAGCTTAGCAATTTGGATGTCAAAAGCACCGCGGAATGTCGGGACTTTCCTGCCTTGGGCTGGGAATGTCTCGCGGCCAACCACACATTCGCAAAGAGTGCTTTGCAGGTCTAGGGTACTATGCGGTGCCAGGATCTGTTTTGAACCTAAAAGAAAACGACGCAGGCAGGACACATTGAAATTCCTAAGCTGTAGTAGCATGGAGTTCAGCCAGGCAAGCTAATCACCCCTGTTTGAACACGATATCATCTCCGCTTGTATCTCGGTATCTCTAATCTCATCAAGCCACACTAGAATAAGTCATTCCGCTACATTGCACTTGAACAAATGTAGCCCTACATGCTAACCAGAAGCCTTGAGCCTCATAATCCCGAAAACTCCAACCCCGTGCCTTACCCAGGTAGCAACCCGCAAGGCAAGGCCCCCTTCATCAGGCAGCTCTGCAGCTCACCGAGACATCCTGGGTAGGGTGTGAGGGAGAAGGATTTAGGAGTGCAGTGTTCGAGATATCAGGTCCTTAGTCTTGCTACCAGTAGCATCTTTTCAGGCTTTGAAGTTTCTCTAAGAACAACTCTCTCTCAATTTGACAGTACGCTGCTACAAGGAACTCGGGTAGCTTTACCTGAGAAATCCTGCTCCTTTAGATGTTTGTTACGGAAGATGTCAAGGCTGGAGGTGCTGCCCTGCAAGAATACTGAGATAACGGGGGTTGGTGTTGTGCAGTATGTGTGGTAATGAATTTGAGAGTAGGAAGGGAACCCATCTCTTCACATTCTGAGAGAGGTTGGCAAAACAAGGTGGCTTGTTACTGAGCGCTGGGTTCCTCAAAAACGCAACCCTGCGAACCTTTTCCAGCCTCATACGAATCATGGTAATACGTGGTCTGAGATGCAGGGTAAGCTCTGCTCTCAGGCATGCCATTACTCCTGACTTAAAACTTCAGAAACATCAGCATTTGAAGAGACAAAGACTTTATTGTTGAGACCCTCAAGTCCGGGCAAACACTGTAGTGTCGGGGCTCTACAGATGCTACAGGACTTCCTCCATCAACTGCCTCCTCATTGACGGAAGCTTGGAATACTGGAAGCCTGCTACCCTCACTTTTTGTACGCGGCGCACGAAGGAATGGCTCAGGGGTATTCTTTTGAGGATGATAACCTAAATGCTATGAGGATTCATTACTTACTTCATGTCCGACGCACAACCAAGCCCAGGCTCGTCTTCGCTTGCTTCTCCCAGTAGGTGGGAGTGAAGCCCTCCCAGTATGTAGGATCTCTGGCAAGATCCTGGCCGCTTCCCACCCCAGGGATGCCAAGAAGACGAAGTAGAACTTCAAGAATTCGAGTTTGGGTTGAGGGTTCCGAGTTCAAGAGCTTAAGATCTCAGATGTAAATTTAGCGGTTAGGATGTAAAATCTAAGGCTTAGAAATTTGCAGCAAACCATGAAGGAAGCTTGTGGGTCAAGTAAGGGCATAGAATTTAGCATTCAGGATGAAGAGTTCAAGGCTTAGGCCTACGACTTTTAAAGTATAACCCGGCAAAATTGAATTGTTGGGCACGCCCCTGAACCATGCAGAATATCCTAATCCGAAACCCCAAACCCAAAAACGTGGGAAACCTGCAACTTTGAAATGATTTCACTGCTAAACCCCGCGCTCTTAATCTAGGGTTGAAACCATTGGTCCCTAGTATGGAGACTTAACCCTGGGATCCTTAAATCTGCTATATACCCTACATGAACCCTTAAGGGTTGCTAGAATCCCCCTGCCCTGAAAGGCCTAAGGGCCCATATTAGCGGCCCAGACTTCTAACCTCAGACTTAAATTTCTCTGCAGTCGCACGATCGAAAACGCCAACAACCCACGCCTCCTTCGTCCACACGCATCCGCCAACAGTCCTGTGGAAGGATTCTGGTTGCGGGGAGAAGTGTAAAGGTGGAAGGCCAAGCGGTTTGCAGCTTTCAGGATCTTTAGGTTTAGGTCCAATATTTTTGGTGGACTTTACGTAATGTGTGGAATGCCCCTTGCCCAGGAAAAGGCATCAGGGATCTTGGATCGTAGCTTTTGGAGTGAGGGCTCAGGATGTGGCATAATGGGATCTCAGATGTAGCGCTTCGAGTTCCAGATCCAGGGTTTCAGGTTTCAGGATTCAGTGCCGTGATTCGATCTGGATTTCAACTTCCTCCATGCTCTGTCATTTACTTGATGGCTGTCATTGAGCAAAAACTTGGGGCGAACATCACCAAACCCTGATCGGCCAGCAAAACAGGATCAATCTGAAATTCCAAGCCCTGTTTTGCCAAAACGTCAAGTCTCAGGTTTCAGATCCAAAGTGTCTTACAGAATCTCCAAGCCAAATCTGCTAAACCTAACCTGCTCTGCAGTTCGATTCCATAAAAACAAACCTCAAGCCTAAAAGCATCAAACCCTTTATAACAACATCCCTTTCAAAAGTCATGCCTGAGAGTATAAGTTCTTTGCATTTTCCCCGAACTGCTGAAACGCCACAGGCTTTAAACCTCAATCCCCATGAGCCTGCAGCCTCCAGATTCTCAGCTATGAACGAACACCCTGAATCCTGAAAAATGATAAACTCGCGTGGCCAGTCTATCGTAAACTCTACCGCTGGAGCGGGAGATCGCGTGGTGTTTTGCCACATCGCTGGCTTGCAGATCAGGATACAGGTGTCAGATGGGTCTACAGCAATCGTCAACCAGCATGATAGGCTAATAAATGGCGTGGCTTGACATTCTGGGTCTCCTTCCTGGGCTGCAGCAGGTGGAGTACCCTACTGCACGCAACTGTGAGGTTCTCCC
The DNA here is from genome assembly GCA_905231905.1 of Symbiodinium pilosum. Lineage (NCBI taxonomy): Eukaryota > Dinophyceae > Suessiales > Symbiodiniaceae > Symbiodinium > Symbiodinium pilosum. The sequence continues at coordinate 10,546 of CAJNIZ010045483.1, forward strand.
TGGCGGTAATTGTTTTCTTGTAGCTTGATAAGATTCTGGCCATACACCATATGATACCACCCCACAAGGCTTTCAAATCTCATACACGATCACACAAGCATACATGCAACATCCGCAGTTTCTATTTTAGTAGAAAACTCATTTCGGTGGCGCAGCGGAGCTGTCATCCCCGTCCCTGCTCCTGGGATCGCAGTCTTTCTTCTCGCCCCCCATAGTTCGGCCGCAGTTCTTGCTGTCCACCTTTGGAGCCGCGTCCTTCCTGATCTTCGAGGCAGCATGTGCTGTGATAAGGCTTGAGTTGGTTTTGGTTCAGGGGCTCTAGGTTTGGGCTTGAATTGAGGTGAGGGCTTCGATTGTGGGATTTACGAGATTCGGAATCCTTTTGCAATGAATTACAACCTGTAATCAGCTTGCAATAAGGTCCAACAAAGCCACGAGAAAGAAAAGGTGCATCTCCTGTCTTCCCGGTTCAGGGGAATGAAGGGATCACAAGCTATCGCCTCATTTGGAGAAACTCTTCGTCAGAAGGTTCATCTTACAGTAGTCACCTGAACCCAGAGCTTCACATAAGACGGATCAAGAACATCATATTGATAATGCTTGAGAGGCAACAAATTTAAGATTGCCGTAGGGATCTACCTTAGTGTCCCACTTCAGCTTCAGCAAGGTCCAGATCCGAAGAAGCCCTTCATCTGCCCCGAATGGCGCATGGTCGGCTGGATCCAACAAACAGAGAATGGAAACGAGTTGTCAAACATAATGGAAAGACTTAGACTTCTTCGCCAGCTGAGTATGCCAATATAAGCTCATATTTTATGCAAAGCAATCAAGGCTGTGGAGAGGTAGTATTGAGGTAGCGGTTGGTTAGTCTTTCATGGATGTCGAGGCCAGGCTTTTCATCGAGTTGCATGTCGTCGATCTGCTGAGCAGTCAAACTTGGCTCCAGATACCACTTGTACCTTGCGATGGCAGCCTATTGCTACTCAACAGCCCTGGAACTGCAGACCTTAAATTGTATAGTCCGCGCCTCAAGAACTGTTTGCGAAACGAGGCGCTCATATTTTGCGCCGGGTTGCAAGGCAGTTCACAACTAAGCAACCATACCTCCTGCAAATGAAAATTAGCCTCCAGCAGAAGGTTCACAGAAGCCTCTCCAAAACACCGCACAAAGCCCTCACATTCAGCTCGTACGGAGTATATACACACAACGATTCTGAAACTTCCGCGCCCCGACCCTGCAACCCAAAACTTACAAGCCTGCAACACACAGAATGCTTCGGCCACCACTTATGGCGTACAAGATAACCCGCAGTTGAATTTTCCATGTTGAGCCACCATGGCTTTATCTGCTTGCATGACTGAAGCCTGCTCGCATTGATGATATGAACCTCAACTCTCAGTTGACCACCAAGATTCTCCAAAAAATGTACACGTAGTCACGACTTCAAGTACCATGTGAGGTGTCAAACTGGTCTTAATGACCAGCTAATACACTAGGCTGTTCAGCATTATCTAGGGAAAAAAGTCCAATACAAAAGAAATCCATGAGCCAAAGCAAAAACAAGAATGCTCCTGAGCAACACTAACATTTGAATGCCAAGGATGTCCCAAAACCGCTGAACCCCAATGGCCAGCCAAGTACAGTGGAGCGCAGTTGCAGGGGAGGCGAGCCTCGATATCTGGGGAGGGTTCAGGGATTGTGCGATTATGGTTTAAAGAGGTTTAGCTCGCTGCATTCGGCTCAGAAAACATTGGGCTTCGCAAGATTCCAAAGCGTTCCATGGGAACTACGGATTTCATGTTGCCATTTTCCAACAGCATGGGTTGCATGATCCGAGCAAGATTTTTTCAGGAATGTCATAAGCGTGAGGCCAGACAGAAGCATGAGGCCTGCTCTACAGGTTCTTGCGCCATTGCTCTTCCTACGTCTTAGACGCCCACCGTTCTCCTCCAACCATTTCTCACATTCATATTTTGTTTTGCACATGCTCTACCGGGACCCTTCATTGTGATTCATGCTCAAGAACTCCCACATTGCTACTCTTAGGTTCAGAGTTGTGCAAAGAACGCCTGGAGGGATTACCGGCACATTTTGGATCCCGATTAGTGTGGGGTGTGCGATAATGTAAAGCTTTCGGAAAATTATTCTGGACACCCCAATCGATTTGAGGGGTGCCAACTGAGTGAAACTTTCTGCCGAAAAAATCAGGGGAAGATTTATCATGAGACCAGACGGCTATAGGTTTTAAAAGCCAGCCGTGGAATATGAAGAGTCTTGAATCATATGCTACCACAACCCACAACCATCGATTTCTTATCACACCGCTTGTTCGAGCAGGCTAGGCTAGCCAATCAAATTCCAATGGGGGTAGTCCAGCAGACCCCCTGCTTCTCATAAGGGATTTGGGAGTGTCAATTAGACAACAAAGGTTGTTTTAATGGATTACCGGCAGCCTGTCTTGAACTTCTCTCCTTTGCGTTGGTTGGTCTCGCCCCGGTGCCTCTGCGGCAATATCGGCAGGGCTGGGGTGATAGACTGACTGCCTGGGTCGGCGGCTTGGCCGGAGGCCTTTAAATCAAGCCTGGCCATCCCAGCTATCAAGTGAAAGCCAAGCCCACCCCCGCCCTGCTGGTACTTTTGACTGAGAGAAGTGTACGAAAAAGTTATGTTCTTGTTACCTGGGATGTTTGTCAAGGTTTGAAGACCCTGTTCTGTCTAGTTTAGCGGCCCAAGATGGAGTCCCAATTGTGCTGATGATGCTCCGGTACGAGGCGCGCGCGCGCACCTCGTACAGGAACATCAGCTGCACACTTGGGACCTCATTTTGGCTTGATTGGGACCAGGAGGGGTCAAAAACCAAAAGGAAAGCCAACAAAGATGACTTTAGACATGGTTCTCTGTGCAGGCTGACCATGCTCTAGCCCACAAATGCATTTTTTGGGGGAAATCAGCTGCCAATAGCAACCACATTTCACGCATTGGACAAGCTTAGGAGCGAGCCACAAAGGTGCTGGAACTATGGGCAAAACACATCCAAAAACAATGCAACACGCACATCTTATAGGGCTTGGCCTGGGCAATGTACGCCGAACCTGTTTCATGCTCGTCATACAATGCAGATCCTACCAACACAGGTATTTACAGCCACTGCCTACATCGTGTATTTTGAGCGTTTTGTTGGGGTTTATAGCGCATTTTAAGCGCTTTGCAGCCCCCCAAGAGCCAGCATCATGAGCATCATGGGGCCTGTTGGGGCCCCCAATTTCCTTCTTGACACCACACAAATGAGGCTTCAAGAGCCCTCCAAAACTCTAGGTATGTTGAGGTGGCAAAAAATGAGAAATGAAGGCCCAATTGTGCTGATGATGCTGCTGGCTTCAAAAAACTTGCCCAAAACCCTCCATAGCGTGGGGGGAAGCTTCAAAAACGCAGCCTAAAATCACCTGAATTTTTACACCCAAAAACAGTCCTCCAGGGCCTCCAAGGGAGGGGGTCGGCGGAATGGGCGTCACCCCGTATGAACATAGCTTAGCCAGGCGTGCATCCACATTGGACCACGACCGGACGGACTTCACTGGGGATACACCCGCACCGCCGACAGACTCCCTGGAAGCCCTGCAAACGTGTTTTTTGGGTCTAAAATTAAAGTGATCTCTTGCTTGACGTGTATTTTTGAAGCGTTCTCCCTCGAACGGAAGTTTTGGGCAATTTTTTTCGGGACAGCATCATGCACGCAATTGGGCGTGCGTTTCTCATTGTTGGACACCTCAACATACCTCGAGTTTTGCAGGGGTGTTGGAACCTCATATTTGTGGCTTCAAGAAGGTAATTGGGGCCTGAACAAGCGTGATGCACATGCACGACAAACACGACAAGCCACTCAAAATACACGCTGTGGGCGCTATTTCATGGCGTAGATATCAGCATTGACAGCACCTGCACTGCATGACAGGCATGCGAAAGCTTTGGTGTGCATTACCCAGGCCAAACTCTGAAAACTGTACACTTTGCATGTATTTTTGCACATATTTCCAGCACGTGTGGGGGCTCCACCGATTTAACCTCTCAAATATGTGCAGATGTTGCTTTTCAATTGCACCAAAAAGTACATCCGGGCCACAACGCGGTCCGCCTGCGTGGAAACCATGTTCCAAGCCCGTTTTGATGGTTTTAATTGGATTTGTAACCCCTCTGGTCCCAATTAATTCAGAACCGGATCCATGAGCGGGGTGCGCGCATGTTTGGTCGAAAAAAAAACAGGAAGACCCTAAACATTGGGATTCCGTTTTGGGTTTTGGAAGAGAGGACGGCCTGGCTGGCCTGTGTCGCCAGGCCGGGAATATAGCTGTTATTTTGGTGGGTCAATTGTGAGGCTATTTTAAATGGCTTTTCATTGGATTTCTATTTGATTTTCATTGGCTTTTAATTCTTTTGATTCGATTTTATGAATCTAATCAGATGTGGAGGGATCTTGATTAGATTTTCGTTGGCTTTAACCCTTCCTATTTTCTGCAAAGCTAAACTGCACTGAGCTACCCACTTGCCTACCCTCTCTACAGGACCCTGCCCTTCCTATTCTCTTCAACACTACGCGGATCCTTTCCTTCAGAAAGAACGAGATAGCAGCAGCAGGACTCCCCCCAATTTGTTTTTCCAGTATCGGGGTTCCCCCGTTTTGTTTGGGGGGCACCTCAAACACTAATCAAGATCCAACATTTAGGTGGTTTGGACTTTGTCGCCGCGGTTCTTCGGGATACATGGTTTACGGGTCTGGGCTGGTGAGAAAGGATTCTCCACAAAATGCCGTAGTGAACATCCGATCAGACCTGATAATATCAGCAATAACAATTCCAATCCACACATTGCCCCCGGCGTTCTTCTTTGCGGGATGCATATACAGCATTAAGACACCTAGAACCTGGATCCTGGAATGTTATCCCTTCATTATCCTTCTAAGGTGACTCAATTCTGAATGCTCCAAATGCAGGCTTTAAACGTTGCCCTCCGCGTCAGGGATATTGTAGGCCGGCATGACGCCAGCGGGGAAGCAGAAGCCCTTTCCTCGGCACCGTTGATCTTAGTGGTTGGTGTGTAGGAAGCAGGGCTTATCCCTAAATTTTGATACGTGCTGATTGGGGATGGCTCTCTCGGCGTCTTTTTCAGGGTGGGGGCTTGTGGGTCTCCGCTTCCAGCATCCCCCCCCAAGACGAAGGCCCGCCGGTCCCTGCGTCCAAGACCTTGGGCGCCTTCTGGTCAGGCCCCTTACGCTCAGGATGTATACCAGAACACTAAAAGTTTGGAGATCTCCAAAGACGACCCACTGCTGCTGGTATATTTTTCCAGATAAACATAATGATGGTCCCTTCTTACTGTCATGCTTCCAGGTCCTGTCGGCCTTGATACGCTCTGGTTGATTTCAAACCTTTAATCCGACAGAGGCTGAGAGTTATCGCAACACCGAAACTTGATCTAAATATACTTTAAGAACTGTAGCACCATCCTCATAAGATCAAAGCTCCCTACCACCGATACTCAGGCTGAGCAATCAGCAGCCGATCTCTACACGTACGTCTTGCCAAGGGCATTACTCCACATCAGGGTGCCTCTGTGTGCCCCTAAGGTTCTTTAGTCATCACCCTTCATCTTAAGATCCGCAAGGAAAAGGGTCCCACAATCTTGAAAATCCCTGTACCATCATCCTTAAGGCCTTACCCGCAGTCTTCATAACACGCCAGTAAACTTCCTTAACGGCCCCTAGCAGATGCCTTCAAGAAGCCATGCACAGGCCCACCGTAAGTGGAGTCCATGTAGCTGGCCCAAGACATTAGACCTCACGAGTCTAGGGCTTTGTGCCCAGAGTTGCGCGCTTGGTGCTTTGGCATGCGCGTTTAAGATTTAGTCGTTTTGCGTTTAGGGTCGTTTTGGGTCTAAGGATTAAGCCTTTCGAGTGCTGGTACATGCTTGCATTGCGAGTGTGTGAGGCTTTTGAACAGCAGGGGTTGGATCGCTACTCACTGACATGTGCATGGGCTGCTTTGGGGTCTTGACTTCAGCGTTCAACGCTTAAGGGCTCAGGGGTTTAAGGTTCAAGGATTTGAGATTTTGCGACTGAACGTTCAGGTTCCAGGTCTGCCGGGCTTGGAAGATAGAGCACGTTGCCATGATACAAACACGAGGTGAATCGGAATTGGACCCTGAACCCCAAACTCCATAAGTCAGTGCAAACTGCTTGTGCAACGGAAATGTAATGAGCATGGGAAATGTTGCCAGGCTATGGATTGGTTGCAAGGATGCACATGTTTGCGGAAATCTACGCGTTGCCAGCGATCTCAACTCCAAGTAGGCCTGTGTCTGCCGGTCAGTATGCTTCCTAATGAGCAGATGCTTTAATGCCGGGCCGATCACATAACTGGTTAGACAATAATTAAAGGCAGATAGGAAAATCAAAGTTGGGAACCTTGCAAATTGTTTCGTTCGACATTTAATCCAACAACTTCCCACCTCCATCCCGGTTATCCTAGCTTGCCATCAGGTATTGCACGCAAGGCAGAACGAAGAAAGTTCAGGGTCCAGGCAGAAATGGATGTTTCTCAAAATGTCCCCTAAGAGAGCCCCCCCCCATAATTTTTGAATCAGAACATCGCTAGATTTTACTCCGACAGCCCACACGCACCTTATCAAATTTTTGCATAAAGCACGGCAACACCTCATTGAGACCCTCCAAGCCTCCATGGATTTGGGGCGGCGGAAAATCTGCCTATGAGGAACTCCCAACCCTCAACCCCATAAAAGTGAACACCATAAATCGAATTATCTTACGCCCCTTACACCGGTGTCTAAACCCTACACCTCAATCAAACAGCAAGGCCAACCCTGAGCCTATGAGAAAGGCAAAGAAGACGAAAGCCGAATTCCGCAGCCGTCCTCATGCTAACTCCACATATGCTACTGTCATTACTCTGAATTTCAAAGGAATACCTTTGAAAACTACTCCATGTGGCTTACTTTGAGGAGAGGTGGTGGCTGCTGCTTACATATATCCCTCCAAAGGCCCTCTTGTGGGATGGGCCTTCATGGCCAGGCCTGCTATGACTTATGACATCTTGGCATGCACGGATAGTTGGATGCTACGGTCTAAGGGGTGTTTTAGGAGGCTTGGTCTTAGCTTTGTGGGACATCTGCAAAAGCCGATATGCCTTGCTCTGTAAGCCTGCAGCTAGCCAACAAAACCTTCAAGCATGCCAAGAATCCTCCTTAACAAGATCAAATTCGGCCTGCCGCGCTAGCCCTTTACAAAGTCCAAAAAGCGTAGAGCCTCAATGTACAGTTTCATTGTGTTAGAGGCCTCAGTCCGACAAAAGATTCTGCATGTCCCTGAGGTTTGGGTGCAACTCCGAGCTCTCAAAGCAATGTACACTGTCGTACATTGCGAAAACTAATGGGCAGAATCTATGTTTTGTTACGTGCTGAATACCCAACATTTTTAGCTCGCACCGCTGTGGAGCAGCCGGTGGTGTCTTCTTGCAGCACTTTACAACTGCCTGGCTGTTGGTAACATGATATCTGACAAGCAAGAGTTCTTCATGCTGGACGGCGCGCAACGAGAATGTTGGCATCCAGGAACTGATTATGCATCACTTTGATGACCGTCACCGGTGAGGGAACTACTGCTTGTCAAGGGATCGCACAAGCTTACAGTGTAGCTTTTTGTAACGATAAGATACATTACGTAACGCCAGGGTGCCTCAGGTGAGTCCCCGTGACCATGCGCGGGTAATTTGAAAAACACCTCAAGCAAGCCACTTATCCGCAAGCGCCCCATTCATGAACTGGACAATCATGTTATCTCCTCTGCGCGGTAGCCTCTACCTTGAGGGCTTGGAATCCTACACAAAACTCAGAACCACCAATGAAACATGCGTAGCTGTTTCGTTAGCAAAATGCCAATGCACTCTTCAAGTCGTGTTGTCATGCTACAGTGCAAGAACCAAAAATGCATGTTGACAAGTTATAGATTGAACAAACTCTCATTGCAGCGGGTCCAGAATTTCGGGTCTGCTCCTCCTTCAAGATCTGTTCCTGGGAATGAATGGGACGGATCCAAAAGCAAAAGCAAGACCGTAAACGTCGAAAGTGCAAGCCACCGTAGCCCTGCAGCTTTTCTGCATCAGGACCCTCGGTGAACTTCTGGTACTGCAGGTCTTGCAAAGTCTTTGCATAAATCCGAGAACCATTCCACACTGAAAATGAACGAAGAGATCTATTACCTACGAAGCCATCTATTGCCTACGAAGCCTCTTCAAGGCTCGTTGGCTGGTTAGTATCAAAGGGGATATACATGTCGAGCTTGACATAGCATCCACCAAGGGTCTGTTTTAGATATGTATATATATATGAATTAAATCTAAAAGGTTGGTCCAAAAGAATGTTGCAGACAAGCAATGATGGGGGTTCACGTTTCAAGGTTGATGCAAGTGAGAGTACGTTCCATTGTCAAACCAAACAACCCATTTACAACCTACTACGTCGGCTCATGCAGAAACACGGCAAGAAGGTATGCCAGGGAAAGCAATCGTCTTCCTTAGTAATAATTATACAATATCTAATCTGATTACAGTTGGAAGGGTTTTCAATGCAAAAGCCTGATGTTTGGGCATTGTCCAACAACGATCATAACCGTGGTGACCCTGGGGAGTATGAGAAATGGAAGCACATTGTTGGGGTGCAGCTAAGAAGTCTACAGTTTCATAACGGAAGAGTCCAGGTACCTATGACCCGGAAAAGCACTTCATGTGCACGAAAATTACAATTTTCCATCTGTCCATGATTCCTTTGAAGCCGTGCTGGAGCTGCAACCCATCCGTCACGAATTCCAACACATGAGAAGCAGGTGTTGCGCTTTAGGATTCAGTTTGTTGGATCCCTTATGGAATTCTGGGGGGCTGAGAGTCACAGAAAGTCTGCTGGAAAGAAGGAAACCCGGGCAGTGGAGTAACTGCGGCTCTGGGAGTTAAGCCGGAAACTTGTTTGAGCCTACGAGCATCTGATATCAAAGTAATGTTTTCAACACCAGCCCACCAAAAAAACCGAACCGATACAGCAAACCTACAGCCGCCTTTTCCTTCCTAAGCCACAAGCCCTCAGCTTCTTCGAGGCTCGAGGCTTAACGGTAAAATACGGAATGGCTTGTTCGATGATTGCATACCGACGACAAGAAGACATTGTTTTCCGGCCTCAGATCGCAAGTGCCTCCGAAGGCCAAAGGTAGAATCAATTTGGCAATCTAGTTTGAAACTCGAATCGAAATTTGTTCCGAGATCTATTTCAAAGCAGAGATCGATAGCTTGTTTACAAATTTAGTCATCAATTGAAGACATGACTGCTAGCCGTGTACCTCCCTGCCGAAGGCGGGCCAAGCCTTCTTTTTAACTCGCGCTTGCCTCTCGCGCGAAAATGCCTAGGGCCCGGCCAGCCAATGACGCGCAGGCTTTGTAAATTTGTGGCGCGTGTCCAGGCGGTGTAGGACCAGCCTGGAGGTGCAGAATCTTCAAAAAAATGCAGAGTTTCTGCAAGTTCTGCCCCTGCACTTGGTGCACTGCGGCATAGCCGTGCTGGAGAGCATAGGCATGCTTCAAAATTGGCTGCCCATTGCCATATTGGCGACACAGTGCCATTGGGCCACTGCACTAGAATCACTAGAGCTGGAGCATGGTCACAGGCCACAGCCCGGCCTACGGCGCCATTCACAAGGCCTACATTTAGGTCCAAGTTCTGAATCGCCCGCATCTTCGCTCCATCAAAGATGGTGAGGAGCTCAGGGGTGGAGTTCTTCTGGGTGTCCGGCTGCTGGGCCCACAGTTCTTGCAAATCAAAAGCGGAGCTTGCTCTGCCGCTAACCACATTCTGATAACGTGCTCAAAATGGGCTTTCAACAGCACACTGACCTCGTCCAGCACCCATACCTGATACTTGAAGATGGTGTCATTGCCCTTTTGGCGGTGTCGGTGCCGCTGATGCCGAAGGCACGGTGCAGCATGGTGGCAGTCATTGTGCGGAATTCGCTGCATGCTCGCTGCAAGCCGCTCCGTGGGTGTGGCATAGACTGCTGGTAGACCTGCCTGGCTGACAGTCTCCAGACACACACGAATGCAGAATGTCTTCCCAGAGCCAGGCCCGCCGAGAAGACTCGCCACAGCACGGCCTCTGAGTTGAAAGTCAACATGAGGTGTCTCTGAGTAGTCCACTGCCGCGAAGGCTTCCTGGCGCAGGCGCTGGTCTTCCATGATCAAGTCCAGGAAGTCCGCGCTTCTGCCTCTGAGCACCGGCGCTGCTGGGGCGGCCACCGCTGTGCGCGCAGAACAGGACCAGTTTGGCCGAGCAGCGATTTCTTCCAGAAAACGTCTTGCGGAGCGTAGACGGGCCACCTCCATCTCCACGTAATCCGCGCGGTGGCGTTCTGCCTCGAATTGCTGCCGTATCCAATCCTCCGACCATGTACCGGGCCGTAGCTCCAACACTTTTGCCAAGAATCGGTGTTGTTCATGTACGAGGGGGGGTCGGGTGGTATGAACTCGAGCGAGGAACGGTTTGGACGATGTAGCAAGAACCATTGGTAGAAGAACATACCGTTGCCTCTGCTGCAGGAGCGCACACCAACACACACGACTGACTGAACTTGTCGAGGCGTGGCTCGGGCATTATGGTCATCTAGATTCCCTGAGACAGTGTACCTCCGCAGCCAGTCCTGGGACAGCCGCCTCTTCCTCCGATCTATGACGATACAGGTAGAGGACAATGTCTTCCACGTGTCCATAGCGAGGTAATCCCCAGCCCCAAACCTTCAGCCATGACCCAACCACAAAGGCCTCAACCCGAAACCCTAGCTTCTGTGCAGACAGTGCTCGTTGCTCCAGCTGGCCTTTTCCATGCGCTGGTCTTCGATCTCTTGGGCACTCGCCTTGGCCTGGACCTTGACGAGGATCCTCCAGGCCAAGGCTAGGCGTCAAGGCTTAGGGGTGCGAAGTCTGAGATTTGAAGGGTCTCAGATTTCGGGGATTCTGAGGCTAAAATTTTGCCTCCCTGCACTGATGTTCTTTCAAGTTTCCAGAGCTTTGTCTGCAGTAGTTGAAGACTGTATGTGGACTACTATGGGGCCAACTTCCTGATCTCCAGAAGGCCAAGAAGACACTCCCTCATTTGCGTCGTCACGTGGGCCTCCACCAAATTAGCATGGAAACCGTAATGGCTCTTTTCCAAAGAGCCCCTGTTGAGGTTCTATGTTACTTGCCGTAAACTTGAAACGGCGTCCTGAGAGGCGCGGCGATGATCTCATACACCTGCGCGAGGAGGCTGTTTCTTGGGGTTAACGCTGTTGATGCCGATGCCATCTTGCGTAACTCAAAGTATACTTTCCTGCCATGTTTCTCCGGTCTTTGGCACGTGCATCACTGCTGCTCTACAATGGAACAGGAAGTGCGCAAGTCGGCCACCTAGAGTTCAAGGCCTGACCGGACCGTCCGGGAAAAAAAATGCTGCCTGTGACAGCCCACCATGGATCCCAACGCCCTGAATCCTCAACCCGACCTCAACCTTCCCATCAAGATCCCTTCTTCGGGTCCTCCAACTCAAGCCGAATCAAAAATCACAACAATTCCATACAGAAGAGGTCGCTACACCATGAAGCAGACCTGCCTCTCCAATGACGGATCGGAGAAGCATGTTGGAAAGTCCCCGCTCCTGAATCTCCTCCGCACCAGGGCGAATGGGAAGGCTTTCTCAAGACAGGTGGCCCTCAGAGACACTGGAAATTTTTCTGAAGTTGCAGCTCTGGGCCTCGCTAGTATATCTCCTATAAGACCCTAGTAGCCCCAACTAAGGGCCCATAGTTCGGACCTTAGAAGGATGTGAGTCTCGCTTTAGGATTATGTAGCGCCTTTGTGGCAACTAGAAACTTTGTGGGAACTAGAAAGAATACTCACTAGACCTGAAAGCCTAGACCCTAACATGGTTCCTAAACCGTCAGGGTGCAGGATTCATGTACGGTCTAGGGTGTCGGGTTTAGGGTTTGTTTGCGTTTAAGAAGCTTTCAGCCAACACCTACAGAAACTGAAAGACGAGCTTCCGCAAAAATGCTCGGCTCAACAGCCTGGCACGAATATGAAACACCAACCCCCCCCCTGCCAAATAAGTTTCCAAAATTGTTTTGTAACAAGTTTGCCTTATCCGGGGTGAGGGATGCTGCATATTGGGGAATACGGTTGCTTAAATGCTACACCGATCGAAATTTTGGGTGTCTAGGTGGGGTTTAACTTGCCACCTGCGAAGGACCTGGACCTTGAATCCGCAAGAGAAGAGAATTTCTTACACCCTCCCTTGACGGATCGGGAGGGCATGTTGCTGAGCCTAGTCCATCAGTCATAGAAACATGCTCGCTGCATGGATGTTACATGCAAGGAGCAGGAGGTAAGCAAACACTTCAAGTCCATTGCATCGAACCTCGAGCCCCTCATGCACATTGTGCTAGGGGCCTACAGCATTAGAACACGATTTTAGGCTTCTACACAAGTCCTGAATTTATCCGAATGTGGGGGTTCCTTGTCGCACTTCAGGCCTGAAACGCGATTCTAGATCTCTTTACAGCCTATCTTGGGGCTTTCCTCTGGTTGTCATGAATGCTACTGGTCCCCACACCCTCTCCTTTTACTTTACACTGTCCCTGCAGAACCACAATGCAGATATGCTTAAACAATATCTGGCAAAAACCTGACTTGCAACAGATTGGGAGGGGCCTTAGTGCATTCAGAGTCTCGACTAATTCACGGTGTACACCTTTAGCATTTCCGCAAAGACTTTCCCAGTGATCTTTTTTGTTGAAGGTCCACACTTGCATATACATTATTAGTTGCATGCTTGCTGGAACGAAGAGTTCCGAGATGCAAGTCAAGAGCTTGGAAAACTAACATGCTAGAAGAGAAACCTACATGCGCAAAAAATCTCAAACTTCAATTTAAGGAAAGATTGCTGGACAACTTGTGTGGGACTGGGACAGTTCCGTGAAATGTTTCAAGGGTGAGGACTTCCATGCTAGCAAGCGCATGGCCAAGCCAGGAATCAGCCAAATGTGCAACACCAAAGAAACTCAACAGCCCCCTGCCAAGCCCCACTTCGAGGCTTCAACCTAGGATCCCGATTCCATAGGTCTAGCTACTTTGCTCAGGTTCTGAGCTCCAGGTTTGGGATGGGCTAGTTGCTATGGATTTGAACTATACATGCATGCTACCAGCTTTGCAACAATTTCACCAACACCCAAGGCCCTAGGCTCCCTGAAGTGGCTGGACCCCTTGCGACCGCAGTCAACCTGAATAAGAACAGCACCACGTGAAACAGTGACCATCCCTGCTTCAAGCCCAAACTTATTTAGACATCCAAGGCCTGCTAGCACCTTGGAGCCAGTCATTTGAACACCTTAAACTCTGCACCCTAGAACCAAATATCAGTGTTTTCGAGACATGCAACACAGCCCCACATTCACTATGACCCACCAGAACGCACGTGAAGAAAACCACAAGGCAGCTGTTATTATGTTTGATCCCTTTCCTGGGCTGTGGTTGTGGCAATGCTGCGGGGCGCCCACCGGAAGAAGTTCAGGATCTGAAAAAGCTTGGGGCGTAGGCGCTTGAAGGCATATTTCAGCAGCTGTCCTCTCATCCTATATACTTACGAATGGTGCTTGCGAATGTATAATCCTGCTGAAGGACATGGACATGGACATGGACTGGTGACTAGCCAGATATCCCTGTCAGGAAAGAGGCCTGGGGGTAAGGGATGAGGAACCCGAGCCGTGCTGAACTACCCCCAGCTTGTATTCTTGCTTCCTCAGCCCACAAAGCCTACAATGTTTACGTTTTTCAAGACTTGTGTGCCTTACATGCAGATTGGTTGCCCCTGGCTTATTGATTTTCGGTTTGCATAAAGGCTTGCAAGTGGAAGTCTTCCGAAAGGCTGCCCTTGGATTCCCTTTGTTGGCAGGCTGCAATCTTCAGGATCAATCGTACCGACATTTATGGCTCATTCGCTTTTGGCCAATGGCTCTAGGTATTCTGCATAGTAAACTGACCAAACCTGTCGGACCTACCATCTACCTTAGTATTAAGTCATAGCTCACACAACATGCTCCTGTTTTCTTGCATGCTTGCACCCTACACCCTGCAGTGTGCAAATGGGCTTGGCCATTTTCCTGTGTCCTATAGCTTGCGTATCGCTTATGGGTCCGTCTCAAAAGTTCCAGGCCAGACCTCCATAATTCGGGCTTGCGCAACACAAGAAATCACATGGTCTACATGAACTTTAGCTCACAAAACTAGCTACGGACTGAATAAGATCACAATGTATGCAAGAGGTTGAGGATGTACACCTCCTTGAAAGAAACATGAAACCTCATCGAACAAGAGAGGCTCCACACGGATTTCGGTTTTGTGGGGGATGCATGTGAGGTTGGCGTGCAGGCCCGTGCCACACGTCAAATCTCCATTTAGAGAGGGTCGCACCTCATCCTCTGAACTTGCCACGCTCCGCAATGCCTCACAAAATTGAACGATGGAGGGCTTACATGGAGGCATGCGCAACATGGAAAGCCTTCTCAAGATTCGCACTATCAACACCCATGTGATCCTGCTACCATCGAGGGTACACAAAAACCCAGATTTTGCGCATCTTGAAAGATGTTGAACATGGGGGGTCTAGGGCTTATTTCTTGATTTCCATGTGAACTTTGTGAAAATTATTGGCATTTGTAAGGTTGTCCAATTCTGTAAGCTGTTGTACGGGTTAAGCTGTTGCTGTGCGTGGCTTTCTGCGCTGGAACATGCATTTTGTCCTGCCCAAATACAAAATTGATGGGGGTAGTTTGATTACTGCCAAAACTGCATATGATACCTTTGCATAGAGCCGGATTGCGCCAGGACTGCAGCAAGTCTGATGGGACGTTCAACTAACCACAAGATGATAAAATGCATCCCAGCGAAAATGGCTTCCATGAATCACGCAGTCCTGACTCTGGTACACATCAATGCCAATTTTTTTCTTAAGCAATTTTGTAAACCTCGAGGGTACTTTTACGCACATAGCCCTGATGCCTTTCACACATCCTGTGACCCCAATTACCTACAGTTCTATGTGTCATACCTACTAATTAAGGGGGAATTACTACTAAGCTGTAGGTAATTGGGGGTACAGGATCAACACCAACGGCATAAAAAATCTACGCGGGGAGGCCTCCAGCTTTGGGGGCAAAGATTCCGTGGACTCGCTCAAGACCCAAAAGTCCTGCGCAGAAAATTTCATGCAAGAGGCTCTAACTACAATGGAGCTGCATGGATTTTAGAAAGGGAAACAGAACAGGGTGAGCCATTTGGGGCTTCGAATTTGGGATCTCTAAGTCCACCAGAATAAGGTTTGGGGAAGAGGGTTCAAAGCCTCTTGGGTGGTCTGGTTCCAATGGTGCTAGTGGATTTCGCCCTCTTAAAGAAGCGGTTCAGATCCTGCACGTGTAAAGCTGATTCAGACGCCCTTGAACCTAAGGAGAAAACACCTGGACTCATGCAGGCAATGCCAGGAAACTGCATTCTCCACCATCCGCGCGTTCCCATGTGCATCGTGCATTCCGCTACCAAGATGGCTGATCGCCAGCTCTTCCGGCTTGGCTCTCGCAGGTGATTTCTCACTTCCTGGAGCCCCGGGATGTAGTGTGTCACCTTCTCCAATGAAGAATGTAGTTTCTGCAGTGCTTGAAAACCTCTGTGTTCATTCAGACTGGAGGCGTATTTGAACAAACAGGAATGCCCTCCGAAGTGCTCATATGACTATTGAATCTTTTTGGAGGGTGCTGACAATTTTGAGAATTGGTGCAGTCAAGCTTCTCAACATGCGCGGCAGCTCCCCTCCAATAGTTTTGCTGTGTTGACTAGACTACTCGAAAACTATCTTTGTGCCGTGTCCCTTCCGGGTACAGACAGTCTGGTTGTACCAGGTAGACTGGAAGCTTTGTTGCACGATTGTATGGTGGCAAAGCTCTTGCAAAGTTCCCAACATGTGGGAAGCTACTACAAGGATCCGGGCTACAAAAGGGCGCCTGCTTTACGCTTGCAGGCGAATCCCAAACGCAACCTGCAATCAGAAACTTCCATATCCCTTAGCCATACAGCTGAAACCCTCAAACCTCCACATTGAAAAAAGCGTTGAATACAGGCATGTTTAGCTCCCTTAGATCATACAACCTGGTTCTTACAGTGCAGCAGAAGAACATCCCCGCCCACCCATGCTCCCGGCGGAAGGTATCCAAGGTGGCTGCCTTATCTCACTGGTGCTGGAGTTGGGGGAATGAATTTGAACAGTCATACGAAACATCCGTGTAACACCCTTAGCCTTGTAAGACTTGGGCGCTCAGTGCCCACTTTCCCTTGCAGCCACTCTAAGGGATCTAGGACATACGCAGGGAAGATGAGATTCTCAGGGTTTAGAGGGGTGTAAAAGTCACTCCCTTGGACCGCATTTGGATCATCGTGGGTGGAGTCGTTGGGTTCATGGTTCGCTCCGAGGGTTTGAGATCCTAGGAGTAAGGAGGGTCTAGGAGTCTAGGATTTAAGGCTTTGTTCGGCATGTCGACAGTAGTGGCTTCTGCATGCCTGATTAGGGTAGGGTTTCTACCATTAATTCCGAGCTGGATAGCGCTTAGACAAGTCTCTCACCTTTCTTAAAATTTAGCTTGTTACTGTAGGAATCTGCCGCATGGAGGCTGTGTGCGGATCTTGGGAGGTTGAGCTACCGCTGGTGGGCTGGTGTTTTGGAGGCGAGGATGTCGGCCCGGGAGTTTGGAAGTGCAAGATTCAAAGTTTGGTTTTCTAGAGGGAGATAGGCCAGATGTGTCATGCAGCGAGAAGAGGTCAGGGCCTGATAGACATGATTGCAACTGCTGGCCTCTGGATGGAGGGGTTGAAGCTTGTCAGCTCGTGCTTGCAACTACTAGTGTTCCGAAGCCAGGACATCAATCCAACCCTCAATCCTTAGAGGGCATGCAACCCTAAAATCATTGTTATCTTAACAGTGCACACAGCTTTACTTCGTTCAGTTCAAGTGGCTGGAGATAAGCCAGTGAGTTCGCCCAACGCGAAGAAGCGTTCCAGCACCTGGTTCTTAGCCCCTAACGGCCTTAGGATTTGCAGCTAAGTTTCCACAAAGACAACTCTCCCCGTAAGAGCTGGCAAAATCCCAAGCTTACACAAGAACCTCACAAGAATCCGTGCGTTCTTTGGCGTGGTAAGGCTCATTCAGAGTGATTTATCTGATGTTTCGTAGCGACTGAGGATTTTTTTTACAGCAAGCCCTTTTTCATCCCAAGAGCACTCACTATACTGTTGAACTTTTATGCAAAAAGCAACACGACGCAGCTTCATCGCGACTTTAGCTGGCTGCAGGTTTGTACACTGGTTTGAGGGTGTTGCTAGCAAGCCGGTTAACTCAGTGCTCAGGGCCCAACTGGAATGGAATTTCTACCTGTGTGCATCTGCGGATACTACTGGGCTTATAGGTATAAATGTATTTCAGAATTAGAAAAGAATGTGACTGCAAATCCCAGGCTGGCTGTGAATGTTCTCTCCTTGTAGCCATCGGATTTGGTCTGTGCAAAATATCTCCAAAATCCTCTAGAAGGCAGCAACTTACATGAGTTCCTGAGGAGGCCAGAAGAATCCCAGACTGTTGCGGGACATCGCGGTCTTGGATGCCCTGCTCACTGACTACTTGCCAAACCCCTGGGGCTTTAATGTCAAGGAAGGTATATGAGCCCCAAGGACTGCGATCTTCGGCCAGTGGCTAGTCTAAAGTTGGAGCCATAGTTTGGGACAGTCTGTGGCCCTGAACTCCCAACCCTACCGAGACTAGTCATAATTCAGGGAATAAATCTACAAACTGTAATCAATAGCGACAATACAAAGAGGAGCAACAGTGACAAGAACATGAATACCAGAGCAAGCTCATCTGAAGCTTCATAAGAATTGTGATGTCCATGACCCTTCAGTGGCAACACTTTTTTAGAAGCCCCTGAACTGGGACCACTTGGGGACAAAAGGGGGCACCTAATTGGAATCACGTAAGGCGCTGCTGGCAACAGCTGCCTGCCAGAAAAACAAAACTCTGAGCGAGGCGCGCTGCTCTTGGTGCAGTTTAGACCTGCGCACTGTGCATCTAAGATTTAGTGAGACTAAACAAGGGGCTGAGGGCTTGAGCTCCTGGGTCTTTGGGTTTAGTGTCTGGGATGTTCAGGTTCGTGGCTTCGGGCTTGCTTAAGCCTTTTGGCAAAATAACCTTCGCAGCTGAGGTTTGCTTGACGGCATATCGTTCTGGCCTCTCCGTATTCGCGTCCAAAAAATACTTGCCGCTTCGGCAAATCCCACGTAGTGCTGCCAACCTGTAAGCCCCGAGGTGTTATCCACAAACGCCTAAGCGCAAGCCGGGACCCTCAACTCCAGATTGACACAAATGCTCAGCCGCCCCGGTGGAACCCTTCAAAGGGGCAAGCTCTAAGCTCTAATCTTCATAGAAGCCATGGTGCCGTAGTACTCGCGGCGTGCAGCTGCCAAGGGGAATTGGTCACGCCACAGTTCCTTTCAATGTTAAGGTTGCAGGGCGCATGGCTAAGGGATAACGGACGAAGGTTGAGCAATGACGGTTTGGGCTCCGGATTAAAGGCTCAGGGTTTCTCGAGAACAGAGTAGCCTGCAGGATGGTAGGGGGCCATCACTTTCGACAAGTCCCATTTGGGTATTTCACAAACACAAGCGCGGGTCCCTTTATATCACTCAAAATACCATGGTCCTCATTGAAGTAACCCTTCAACATGAGGATTCAGCTGCTAAGGCAACTCGATTCAGGCTTTGACCTGTGGATCGCTGCTACAAACCAGGGTGTAGCTTGGGACTTAGGAGTTTGGAAGGTTCATCCGACTGGGATCAGCACCAATCCCTTTCCCTGACCGAAAACAGCCCCCACCCAAATGCCAATTCGAATAAACTTGGGGTTCTATAGGACCTGTTCAAGGCGGGAGGTGATGAATACTTTGGGAAGACTTGCTTGTAGAGGGCCTGTCGGCCTACCTGTTGTAATCCCGCCTAGCTGGCCGAATACATTTACCTCAGTTAAACGTACTGGAAGGC
Organism: Symbiodinium pilosum; assembly: GCA_905231905.1. Taxonomy (NCBI): domain Eukaryota; class Dinophyceae; order Suessiales; family Symbiodiniaceae; genus Symbiodinium; species Symbiodinium pilosum. Next base: position 29,755 of record CAJNIZ010045483.1, read on the forward strand.
CCTTGGCATAAGGCTTCCGAAGCTTCTTGGCTTTCTGTGTCGACTGATAAGAAAAGCTTGCTGCAGTAACCCAATTGTCGTATGCCAGCCAAAGTAACCTGGAAACCCCCAGAAGGACCTCGCAAAGATCACGGTTCTTTTGGATGACGATGACTATGAAGGATGCCACATTAGTCTGAGAAGGTGGCAGTCAAGTAGAGCTTGTCTACTTCGTGGCTGCATCCACACATGCCACGAAGGCTACGCACCGAAACTCAGGCAGTGTGTATTTCATGAAAAATGAGGCTGAGGCTCATCTTGCACAACTCCAACCCCAAAACAGACGAGACTCGTATGCTTCCTCCGCATACTTGACGTCTTCATTGCTTAGATCCTCAGCCAAACGTTGCAAGCTCAACCTCAGAAAGGGTCTCCTGATCATCCTTCGATGAGAGATCGCTAGGCTGCCGTATAAACAGGTTTCATTATGCCATAGAACCTGCGAATACTTGCGCAGGTACCCAGCGTCATGACGAAAAAGCTTCCCAAGCAAAATGCGCAATCCACACACCAAAACCTGAAACCATGTTTTTTTCCTCTATCACATCTGCAAAATTAATCGCCTAATAGCCGTTCAACAATAAGGGAGTGGTATAGTGGTGTTCTGCAAACAGGGTCAGGCCTGAGGTAGCCTTTGAATTCGTGGGTGTTGTTGGGGCTGAGGTCTTCGACCTCAAGTACAAACCTGAGAAATTCCTGTGCAACCTCGCAACAACAAACAGGCCAACAAAGCCTGTTCTCCAAGGCACTACCTTCGGCTCTGCCGTAGTTGTTGCGCTGCGCCGGCGAACGGACGGTTCAAGCGGGCGCGGTGCTGCCTAGGCTTGGAGCTTCAGGAAAGGAGTTTAGGAATGTAAAAGTAGTTGGGCCTTTGTGACATGTTTAGGCTTCCAGGATAAAACTTGAGCGTTTGGAGAAGATTAGAGGATTCCAGACGGTGGCGTTGGCGGGGTGGCTGCCGTGGTTCTGGAAGAGGTGCCAGGTGGACGGATGGTGGGTCGGCCGTTGAGAAGGCTGTGGTATATGACTCTATATATACAAACAAAGCCTGGTGTAGCGCACTTTCCTATGCCTTGAACACTTTACGGAAGCCCTTGCAAGCAAACGGCCACAAACACCTACAAATTTGTACGAACCCAAACGCACTGCAGCATACCCGGAAACTACAAACCCCACACCGACGACTGCAGTGTCCCGAAGCTGAAGACAAAGACGTCTTTTATCTGTCTGACAGTCACGCAGGTGCATGGCCAGCGTAACCTTGCTACGATGGGGGAATCCTCCTAAACTGGTCCTCAACCAACTATGTAGCGCCTCCAGAACAGGCCAGGCATGAAAATTGTCACCGAGCTTCAAAGCAGCATGAAGCCGCAACATGAACGGCACCTAACAACCTTGCACTTCAGGATAAAGCGCTTTAAGGCGTGGGGGCTTTGGGAGCATGAGACGCCTCGGTCAATGTTTGTGGGTTTAGGCCTAGGAAGGTACGATGTTTCCATCGCCAGTTGGGGCCGGAAACGTTGCAGTTGCTGGGGCTGCCTGAAACTTTCAGATTTCAGCAGGCTCCTCTAGAAGCACAACCTCTGTAAGCCCATGAGCATTTGGGGTCTTTGATGCGCGTAGCATGAACTGTTTGGCTGTTTGGACTGTCGGAGCTGAGAGTCTCCAAGTGCATTACATCAGCAAATGTCCCATGCGACATCTCAGGAGCCCCTATGGAGATTTAAAGTTGCAAGTCTATACCTACACCTAACATGCTTCTCTTCAGCTCTTGGACCGCCTTCATGAGCTACAAACTGGCTTTCTTCTACCTGTAGGTTTATTTAAGTCTCTCCCTCTCTTTTCCAAGAAATCCCTAGGGTCCTGCCCGTGCAAATCCCTCTGGTTCGGGCGTGGTCATGCGGAAAGGATAATCAAAAGTCCTCGGAATGAAAACTCTCAAATTCTTTTGTTCAACCTTGCCTTTCAAAGCTGTGAAGGCTCTCTTATAAGAATATAGGACAAAGCTGTCGTAGATTTCCAAAAACAACTGCTACCTGTTGATAGCTGCGCATCTCGAGAAAATCCCGGGGAATTATTGCAAATCCAAGTTGCGTGACTGCTGCACCTGCATCATTGCCAAAAAATTAGGAGGGCCGTAAAAGGTTTTCAGAGCTGGAAGGCGCCACAGCACAAGGTGTACAACCTATGTGCAGATTCTCAGAGACAAGTCTACCACAAGAAGACCCCTTTGAAGGAACTGGGCGGGGACACCTACGCGTCCAAGCCGATTCTAAACGTGAATCGTAAGCCACTGCTACTCCAACGTCTCAGCCCGCGGCCGATCTTCAACACAGGCGCAGTCCTGTGCAGGGAGGTCCAAAATTGCGAGTACTCGGACTTGTACGTTTTTTTAAACTTGTTCTAGTCCATATAGGATCCGACTTGGAGCCCTAGAAGGGTTCAAGATCCTGACCCACTACACCCCCTACCTGATGAATGTCGGGAGGCAACAATAACAAGGCCACCCTGACCATGACCACGGCCTTTTCTGCTAGCTTTTGGTTCAGGTTTTGGGATTTGGAATGCGGGGTGCTTCTTTGAATGTCTTTTTCGAAGCACGACACTTTTCCTAGAGCTAAACTTAAGAGGCTTCTCGGTTTTGACGATTGCTTGTCGGGTTGTGACTTTTTCAATGCTGCTCAAACATGTGGCAACAAGACTTGGGACGGATGCATGATGCAAAACAACACCATGACAATAATTGCTTTTCGAAAAATGTGCCGCAGGCAGTATATCTTAACTGTAAGGACTCCCTTCGATTTGAATGGCCGTTTCCTCCCACCGAGCAGATTCAGAGATGCAGGGTACGAACCTGAATCATTTGAGAGCCGAAGTTATGGAATTGGACACTGAAATTGCCTTAACTAGTTGCCCACGTCGTCAAATACACCCCTTGTCCCTTCATTTTGACAACGTCTCCCATCATTTGTGCTACTACATGAAATATCTGCTTTTTGGTAGGTGTCCACTATAATGAGTAAGGGACGTGAATCGTTCATAACATGTGTGCGTATTCAGGTTCCTACACGAAAGCAAAGCGCCAGTGGCCTCGTTGCTGTACAGAGGCTGTGGCTTCACAGATCTGCCTCCCTACCTCTGAACCATTTCAAGTCCATGCAGTGTCAGGAGCTGATTCAAGCATCGAAACCGGAAACTGTGCCGGAGAATGATTTAGCAATGTCACAAAAGCGGGGCCTCTTTTTGTTGAAGGGTTGATGTTGGCATTCTACCCGTCCAGGGTAGATGAAGGGACCCCCCTTTTGAGACAAAAGTCGTGTCGCCAAGCTTATCCAGACTGCTCAGTTCACGTACGGTCTGCGCCCAGCATCTCAGGGTCAGGAAGCTGATTTTGCGTGCCTCGACCTGCCTTTGGCAGGCTCATGCGCCCACAGGCAAAGACCAGGATTCCAAAGAGAGATGAAAAGAGCAGTATCGTTCCTGGCAGTAGCCAGAGGATCCCCAGACTGAAGCTGATGTAGTCCTCAGTTCCTTGACCCTAGACCCAAAAACGGTGCTAGATAAGCATATAAAGAATCCCAAAACCCCGAAGGAAATCAGGGCATCCCAGCAATGCCCCAAGTCTTCCACACATAATCCCGCGTTGGGAAGTTGCTCTGCCTACTCTTCTCAAACTGGGGGAGTCTTCGCAGATGACTCCCATGTAGTGCTTGAATAAAGTGCATGGCCAGTATTGTTCACTAGTCTAGACATACGAATATATGGTTACAGAAGGATTCGAATTATTTACTGTCTTGAGAAAGAACCAAGCTTGTTTCATCATGCACGCTAGCCAGAAGTACTGTTTTTGTTCAATCACCCCTAGGGTACTAGGGATCTTCACTGGGTTCTTGTCAAACGTTCTCCTGGCAGATCCTCTTTGGGAATTGGTATTGCGGATCCTTCAAGGGTAAGATAAGGCCTGTGTGATTCTACCCAACCCCTTAGCAGGGGTTGTTTGTGGTAGTTTCCTTCTTGCATTGAAACAAGATCCTTTCAGGATTGGTATACGAATCGTGACTGGTTTGTGAGACAAGCTTATGCAGATCCGGCATAGCGTTCACAAGGAGTACGTAAAATGATGCGGGGTATTATATGCATTCGATGGGTTCTATTCGGGTTCTATAGAACCCAGGAAACCCAGACACAACATGAATGCCCAGACACAATCCCCATGACGCCAAGATTCTAAAGCTGCTGGTGTGATTTCGGACCTGGTGCTTGCAATGACGAAGGACGCCACCAGCAGCGCGCCGGTGAGGACGTGAAACGGAATGCAAACGAAAAGCGTACCTAAGAGGCAGGAGGTTCGGGGCTCAGAGATTTTGTAAGTTCCAATTTGTATTTCAGTCTGGGGCTTAACTCGAGATGCAAACTTTTTTCACGACCGTCCACGAGCGCCTCACCCGTCCAAACTAAAGCTCAGGTTGCACACACACACATACCCCCCTTCCATGCCGAGCATGGACCCTTTTCTGTTTCAGTACAGCAGACTGAATCCTTCATGGTCTGAACAGACAAGTTCTTAACAGCTAGGATGCAGACAGATCCGCTGATCCGGTCGTCGTCATCATCCTCATTCGTGTTGTTGGCTATGTAAGCGTAGGACATGTACAGCTCGAGCGGGAAGTATCCAATGCTTAGGCACATACCGATCAGCTGCAGAATGACAGGTGGATCAGCAAGATCCTGGTAGCCCACGGGAAAACAAAGAGATTACGGGAGGGTCGGTTAGCAGTTGTCAATTCACAGGCAATTCAGGGGCCACTTTTGCAATACTTCCTGTTGTACGAACCCATCGTCTGACAACTAGTCCTGCGCCATTCCAGAACAAAATCTACTTCCGTGCCTCATGCCTGATTCTACTGAGAGTCTTGTTGTTGCAGGGAGGGGATGGGATACTGTCTGTATGAGAAGCTGACAACTGTGGTGCTGGGAGTCCTGTGTGTTGTGGTTGAGAGTTTAGGGAGGGTGAAACTGGCACTTCGCAGATTGCAAGGGTCCGACTTCTCTCCGTCTCCACATCACCCCTACGGGCATCCCCGAAATTTGGGATCTGTTCATGCCCTCCAAGATGGGACATTCCAATTCCCAGAAAAGGCAAAAGCAATCTTGCTTTTGAAAGCCTCACCTTAGAGCATGCGTCCGGTTTGAAGCCGTAAGATTCCATCAGTGACTTCGGGCACAGGCACACAACTTTCAAACGCACGCACGCACGCACACAAGGATTCAAAGCTGGAAGGAAAAACTAAGGCACCCCAAGCCCTAAGGAGAAAGACTTCCAACAAACTCAATGAGGTTCCTCTTGAACTGTCAGGATGGCAATGATGAGGCCAATTTGCAAAACCGCTCGAAGGCCAACAAGAGGCAAGCACTGCCTGGCACCTGTTTTGGGGAGTCTTCTTGGCGGGATTAGGAGAGTCAGAAGGCTTAGGTGGTTTACCTTGGGTTTGGGAGCTAAGGGGGCAAGGGCTTTGGAGAGGATCACGGCCATGTGTGATCACGCCTGTACACGTCAAGGTCCCTTACATGTCCTCCTTTTGTGTGGGTTCCGTGGACAGGTGGCACAAGGTATCCTGGGGGATAATCATTCGTCCGGGCTCGTCAGGTCATGGATTATCAGATCTGCATGGCCCTCGCCATAAGTCAAGCAATCTGAGGCATCTGCCGTATATGCGACACAGCTAAGCCCAAACAAGGAATTCTTGGACCCGTTTGCTTTGCGAATGCTCAGGCCATGACAACAACTCTTCGCTTTCAGTATAGACCCACATGCAACCGTTTTATTCCCACAACTGTGCCAATGTCATCGTTTTGCCCTCCTGACCTGTAGCTGTGGGCAGGCCTGTGCCAGGATGTAGCATGAAAAGCGGCATTCTGTCACCGCAGCAGAGGCTGATGAGTTGAGTTGAATCAGCTGAGTCGAGTTCAGTTGTGGATTCGGATTTTGGTGCTAGGCCCTAGGCTTCTCAGTCTTCGCGTTGCAATTCTATACAAGCCAGCAAAGATCGTGTCAAATCATGTCATCAGGGTACCTGTACTTCTGTTGGGACCTAACTGACAGCTTCCCGTCGCCTTCAAGCACATAGACCCGACACCTTGATAAGCTGGCAAACTGGAACCTCAGTTTTAGAAACATTTTACTTCACCCAGAAGGGTTCAGCATGTGCTATCCACAGTACCCAAGGGATCGTTGGCTACCCCTGGTGAGCCAATACAGCGACAACAAGCACCAAAGACATGTCGGCCAGCCTCAAGCACTCAAGGGCTTAGCGTGAGGCTTACTTGAAGGACCCTGACCTTGGAGTCAGGCAACATACTATATCTCCATGCGTCATGATTAGCAACCCTATACTTGCATGTCATAAGTAGCTCTGTAAACCAACTTAGCAGCCACATAGCTGAGCTTCCGGGCAAAATCTGAAAAACACCGGAAACGCTGATTGCCACAACCCCCCATGGGCCTGGGTGGAGCTTATACGTGCAGCCCTAAAACTCAAAGCCCAAATTTTCCCAACGGAAGCATCCTCCCAAGGTAGTCCCTGCAAAACTCTGCATAATCCCTTCTCCTTCTGCCCCTGGCAGATGACTTGCCCATGCCCAGAGCCATGGCACTGGACTCTGAAAAGCGGACAGTAAGGTAGAAGCTAGGAAACATGAATGATAATCAAAGTTGGGGTCCCATGGCGGTATCAAAAGTGACGTCCCCCTCATAACGGTCAAAACGCGGACAAGTTGAAATGCAATTGTTCTCATCGCAATGCAGGAATTTGAAACTGTTTCAGATGCTTCTTTCTCGTAGTGTCAGTCCTTAAACTTGTCTAAGCCCTGAACTAATCAGCCCTTCTAGGTTGTAAGCTGGCTCGGGGGCGCCCACACATGAGTGCTTTGAGCAAGCATCGAAGTCACATGCACATGCATGAAGCATGCACCAAGCTGGGGCAGCTTCAGCATGAATGCAATTGATTTCGACCCCTCTGATATGATAGCCTTTGTTGCTTCAACCCTACACTCAGGATTTCATTGCTCCCGAACGACTGGAAGGGACCTTTGGGAATTCATGTCCTGGCTACGGGTCCCAAATCAGTTTTGCAGGTTCCAAGTGCTGATCACCTTTTGGATTCTTTACATGCTGAGGTGAGGCATGAAACCCCAGGCAGGCCTCACACCTGCAATCGAGATCTCGTACCGGTTCTGAGTTGATGTGCCAAGAACAAACAAGATCCCGACACGTTGGCTTGAGATTTCCACAGCCTTCAAGCACCTAAGCACTCTGTAGGGTTGAAGGCTCCTTGCTTGCCAACAGCTTGGTGCCTGCAAGTTTCGTTGATAATATAGGTCCTGCCGGACATCGGTGTTACGAGCTGTCGATCAACCTTCTGAGACTTGCAAGGGTCCTGAGCTTCAATCGTCCCCCTGAAGTCTGAAACATGCTCATACCTGATTCTCACACCCGAATTCTACATTTGACGGATGCAATCCTGCACCCAACCAGGCTGCCAAATCTTGGGAACAACAATCTCTCAGAAATTTCAGGGTTGAAGGTCTAAGTGCAAGTCTTATTCCATGAACGGCATTTTTGTTCCAAAGCCTTGCTCGCCAACTCCAACTCACAAATGGGTATATAGCCTTAAACCTGTAATCCTGCAAAAGCACCTATGCCTGTAGCCCTGACATTTTGAGATCTTGTCGAACTCTCGTGTGCAATCTGTGAATCTGTATAATCGATTCTGGCCCCCAGGTTTTACGCAAGACAAATGTGCAGGCCCACTACGCGGACAATCATTCTGTAGTCTGTTTTCTTTAACGAACTCCCAGAGAAAGGAAATCCCAATTTGCGCAAACTCTGAAGCCCTGCTTTGACTTTTGGGATTAGGGCAGTCTTGAACGTAGAGGCAGTTTAGGGTATACGGTTTAGGATGTATACGGGTCCACAAAGAAGTAGGTCCAACGACGGGACCTCAAGGGCAAAGGCCCACATCAAAAGGTTCGTCCTTGCGCGGTCGAAGGTGGCTGCCTCCGGCTCTCGGAGTATGCCTGCAAGTCGCATCATCAGTACCTGCATCAGAGCTTACAGAGGTTAAGGGTTGAGGGCTTGTAGGGTTTGAGGTTAAAGTGCTTGGCCCAGGGCCTGGAATGTGGGAGCATGGCAGCCGCAGAGGTCTGCAGCTTCCACACTGCCTAGAAGTCATAACAGAGCGATACTTTGTTAACCATACCGCCATAGGACCACTACAAATCTGCACTCGTTTCGTATCCCTCAAGCTCAGAAGGAGTACTGCATTGGGCAGACAACAAATCACAAAGACTCGAGAGCATGGCCCTAACAAAAAACCCTAAACCTTTGAGGCTCAGAAACGTGCACCCTGAACCCCAAAACCTGACTCTGAAACTCCATGGTCTGATCGCACAGTTTGTGCATGGCTGGAGGGGAGCAGCTCGTAGCTCTGGGCCTCCGGTGCAGGGTGGAAGGTTCAGGAGTTTTGTTTTAGAAGAGCTTAGAAGGTTTGGAGGTTTAGGGTTTCTTGGTTTAGGGTTTTGGCGCTAGCATTCGAGAGTTTAGAATGTGGGATGTGCTTTCTTTTTGGGTTGAAGGTTCAGAGGTGCAGACTTTGTGGTTCCAGCGTTAGGGCTTTGAGGGTATGGAGGTCAGGGACTCTACGCTTTGGGATTTGGGACTCATGCTGTAGGGTTGCAGGATTTACTGTACTGCTCCACTGCTTCGTTTCCGAGGGCTGCTGACCGATGGAGTACTCATAGCAATATCGACTCGATTGCTGCTGCTACAGCCGCCACTGCAGCTGCTGGTACTACAGCGTAATTCTTATTCTACTCAGGGCTGTATCTTCAGATGGTCGGACCCTCTGTACTGCCAATTGCAGGTTCTGGTACAATTGCGTCAACTTTATCAGAATTTGGTCGTGTACATGAAATACTACCATGTGTGACCAATCTCACTTCAGCCCGATCCCTCTTGTGTCTCATGGACTGCATATCTTCGGTAAGCTATCAAGCTAGTGATATTCATGTCTGACATGAGCCAGAAAATTTCTGAGCTTTTGGGGTGTTGGGTTTGTAAACATGTTGCCCACACGTTTTGCTTCACAGGGTAGGTGCTGCGACGAAGGGTCCCTTTTCAGGCATCATGTTGATGCGGAGGGTTGGTCATGTACTTCGTCTAGCCCCAGGATCTAACAGTGTGCCTCCACTGCAAAGCAAGCCTTGACAAGGGCCTACAACTGGTTCATGAACTTGATATGGTGTTCTGTAATGTTCAAACCGCTTCTTCAACATTAGCCAACAGACCTTCTTCAACCATCTGCACATTTCATTGAAAAGCTACCGCCGGGTTACCTCTCCTGGCATGGCGTCCAAATTCAAATTCCAACCCAAAAACCGTAAGACCTCAAACACTCAACCCTGAAAACACCAAATCCTCAACACTGCAACCCTTAAACCCTTGAAAGTCCAGAACCCCTACTGCCGGCCTCGGAGAGCAAAACTAGCCGCCCTCCATCTCCCCACACGTCCCGCGTTACAGAGTCAAGGCGACACCTAGGATTGTTGTTCAGGGTGCGAGTCATCTTTAGGAGTTGGAAGGGGTTGGTGAGGGTTCTCTGGGGGAGTGTTGTGGGTAAAAGGATGATGGATCGCAAGCAATGAACGTCTCTTGTGGCCCACACCTGTTGGATGTAGAAGCCCAGAGCCCTAAACCTGATTTTGCAAAGGCAGTTTTTAGTGCTGTCATCCATTGTGCCACCCGCAGTTAGGGCTCATATTTAACACTGGTTCCAACTTCGGGAGCACTCAAATTCCTTCCACTTCTGAAAGCTAATTGGCTGTCTTGGGGAGTCATAGAGGATTTTCTTGGTGATAGGGGGTTCCAGAGATTGTTGGATAAACCACCACCTTGCGATCCACTGTCCAACACGCCTGTAAATATCAATGATGACACCCTTCGTCACCAGGCGCGGTTGCAGAGTCCCACTTTTTTGGCATGCATCAGATTGAGCACATGGGCTTTGGTCAGGTAATTTGGATGGATGTGCCACACGGGGATATTCCCGCATACGTAGGACAAGTCATGGTTACAACCAAAGAAACGAATTTCTGTTTTGGAGCTCCGGCCAGGATTTCTGATGTCGGAGAGACGGGTGAACCTGACGGACGGCTTGACTGAAGAAAGAAATCCCGGACCCTGACGGTGGCGAAACCCTACTATGCGCATCGACCCGCAGGGCGAAACCCGTATGGCCTACACCCTGTAGGGCAAAATTGTAACAATCGCCTCCAACCACCAAGAGGAAACCCGACGAATCGCCTCGACCCAACCCTTCTGAGGAGAGGGGTTATTTGAAGGGCAGAGAGAATACTTGTGCCACTAGGTTGCCTCAAAGCTCCACTCCACTCTGGCCGCCATGCCAGCGTATTCCTTGGTGAGCACGTGGATGCAACAATGGCCACTCTTCGAACTTATCGTGATGGCCCAAGCCCTTGCTACGTGAAGTCACCCTAAGCACTGAACCACTCTTGATTGACGAGTAGCCAACCGCCATACCCCTACTTAAAGACACTCTTCCATCTGAGACATGAAGCGAACTCCTTTTCGACGCTGAAGCCTCTATGCACTATATCCCAGTACCCCTTCCCAGTAAACATTAGCCCTACATCGTCAACCCGAAATTCCTACTTACTCAAGTAGGTAGCCAAAGTGTCAAGAAGAGGAAGGCAAGGAGATTGCGCTCGGCAGCCCGAGCGTCCTTCCCAAGCTGCTAAGGGTTCAGGACTTAGTAGGTTCATGGGTTTAGGGAGAGGTTTAGGGCTTTGGCGGTTGGGGTTTGGAGTGTAGAGAAAGTTTGTTTTTAGCCAATGGTGCATTCAATTTTGGCCTCCTGGGATTCTTCCAACTGGACTAGAAGACTTGGGAGGTAACGTAACAAGAGGGGAGGTGTTCTGCGAGGAGCGTGGGGGTGCCCCGCCCAGGGCTGACTAGGGACCATTTGACAAGCCTCCATACCGCCGAGATTGACATATTTTCGACAGGGCAGCCCGACAAGCAAGAGGCAAGCACCTCTGAACAGCTAACCGCACCCAGACAGCTTGGACCTCATGAAGCTGCATACAGCAGAAAAAAAGCACAGCCTAAATTGTCCAAAGCATATCTTGTTTTTTTTTGCAACTTGTCTCTAAACCTGGAGGACAACATGTCTGTGCACCAACATGCATAGAATAGTTCTGGACGCAGGCCAACTATGCTGGGTGGCGGAGTTCTCATGCTTACGGCCCATGCGTGTGGGGGGGCGTGACGGGTTTGACGAACCTGCGTCACTTTTTGGGTGGCGGACGCGGTAGTTGTCTAGGCCTGTAAGTGCTAGTTCTAGCCTCAACCAATGTGTTGTGGGCTGCCCGGTCAGGCATTTGTGTGTACTCCCTGGCACCAACATGATCAGTAAGCTTGAGCTCCTCCCCTCATTGACCCTAAACACCGATGATTCAGACAAGAAGCGGCGGCCTTTTCTGGCATGACATCGCTGCCTTCCGCCGAGGAAGGCCCTTCCAGAGACAAGGGTGCCTGCATTGGGCTCTGGAGTATTTAGTGGTTGCTGAAAATTCTGGGTTCGTCGCAGGACCGCTATGTGCCTACATGTTGGGGTGGTGTCTCCATGATCTTGAGAGAAAGTCTGATTCATTTCGGATTCTGGCTTTCACCGATTCGGGTTTGAGAGTCTTTGGATGTGAGGGGCTTAGGGCCTGGGGCCGTAGGCTTAAGTGCTTGCAGGCTTGACGGCCCTAAGGCTTGAGTGTTTTGAGGTTTAAGTTTTAGAACTTTGATTTCGAGCTTGCTTGCTTTGTAAAGAGGGAATAATTAAGGCTTCACGAAAACTTTGTGTTTCTGTCAAATTCACGTCTGAAGTGGCCCCTTATGCGCAACAAAGCGCCCTAAAACACCGGCAGCAAATCTTAAACCCTGAAGCCCGCACCTTGATCCCAAGCCCTGAAACTTAAACTCTGATTCGGAGCCTTGTGACTTCCCGTTGATGCTGATCCAGCATCTTGCCATAAGGTGACCTCCGCGAACCCTTACACGTGTTGGTTTGTGTGCTGTGCAAGTTACCAGATTGGAGCACCTTCAATCTTCACGATACTGCGGGGATTCTTGTTGTGAAGCTACCTCGGGCTCCCTTGTGGCGGCATCTGAGCTTTGGCTCCATTGTCACCCATCATGTCAAAGGTAAGTAGCTCAAGAACAAGAAGGCCTCCATACCTGAAATACGGCCATGAGATGAAGCGTGGGTTTCAAGACCCCAGATGCCCATGAGCCGACAAACAACCAACAAAGAATCATTGCAACAACCCTAAACCTTGAAAACAAACCTAGAGTTTTACTGGGAGCCCAGCATCTCCCTGGACGAACCAACCTGTCAACTGCTTTGTGTGGGTTCAAGACTTGAGCGGGCATAATGCCTGGACTTTTATAGATTCGGGACGGTTACGACGATCCCCAGGGCTACATAGGGATCACAAATGGATGATACATGTCAACAAGGGATTGTACAGGGATCGGTTTAACTGTTTCACCGGCACTTATGATGGGTTGTCTTTGGGGTCACAGGTGTCAATGTGGTCATGTTCGGAAGACAAGCATATTCAATTCTGGCCTTCATGCTTGTTTACCACTAACTATTCTGCGTGTCACTAGTATCAGTACGACTACTACGACGACAACGACGACGACGACGACGACTACTACTACTACTACTCCATCACGCGTACTAATATCCTAATCATACCGCAAATACTACCACAACTACAACTGCGGATGGTGCTCATCTGGTGGCGGTGCTGGGAGCTAGGTGCTGCTACACTATGAACTGCACTGTACCTACGGAGTCCTGGGATACCATGGTGAACCTGCAATGAAGCATTTAGTGTCATGTAATTGCCCTACAGTACTTCTGTAATTTATGGTGTACCTACTACTATGACCGATTATTATCATACTCTCTTAACTTACGACTGCAGAAGTATTCTGATTCTCGCAAAGAAGTAAAGCATATTTGTGCGGACGAGCAAGGATGCAACAAGACGTGCAAGAAAAGCCTGGGCGCGGTTTTCTTTGGCACGAAAGGGAAGCGAAACATAGGGTACTCTTTGGAAAGCTCTACACCTATCATTGTAGCTTCGCGCCCTCACATCCTGCCCAACCGAGCATACGTCAAAATTCAGCCCGACTGCTATGAGGCTCAAAACTTGGCCCTTACCAAAATATCCCTCGCCGGCAAGACCCTTCCGTGCTTTTTGCCTCGATCCCATGAATCGCCATGCACTTCCTGCTGAGCTGAACTAATTTATAAAGCATGGCACTTGTTGGCTGTTGCATGAGAACCCAAGGACTTGCCTGGGACACGGAGTTATCCGCACATCAGACTTCGTGTTGAAAATAAAAACAAAGCACAGGTGCTCGCCTTCTGTGCCTTGATTGAAACTTCAAGAGTCGGCGCTCCACCTATGTCGTAAGTAATTCGCGTAATAAATGTCTTTAGTTAGATGTGTTGGGGGACTCAAGTAAGTCTGGGGGTTCTCTGCGCAATAAGTTAGCTGTAGGGGGGCACTCCACTCTTGCACTTGAAACATACGAGGCATTGAAATAGAGCTCTGAGAGCCCAAGGCTCTCAAATTTTGCAAATCAAAATCCCAAACCCCCCTGGGCAGAGCCAAAAAAATCTCTCCGTCCTTAGTACCCTATACCAGTAACCTAAGAGGAAAAAAGGTGCCCTTTCTGACTATTATAGGGAATAATGGTAGGGACGTTTATTGGAGCCTCTTTGGATCCTCCCAGGGACAGGGGTCTGGGGAGAGGCTCTCAGGATTCAAAAGACCAGCCCGTCGCTGGTTCCGGGTTCCAGCCCGACACCTCCAGATCTGGGGAATACTTCAATTAGGGTCTTGGAGTTTGGGGTTCAGGGTTTCGGATGTAGGAGCTTGGGGTTTAAGGTTTCAAGGTCTAGGAGTTTGGAGTTCAAGATTTAGGGCACTAAATTTAGGATGTACAGATGGCGGGGTATTCGATCCTTTCAGGCAACACTAGCATGGGGCCCATCAGGTACATTAGTTAAGTAGATATTTTCATCTCACAAAATTTGTTACAGTTTGGAAGCTATAGGTACAATACTCAACCATTTTTGAACCCTCAGGGTGTCATACTATTTTGTGTACTAGGGGTCTGCCGGTGAGTGAGAGGGAAGAGGCGACCTCCACGACTTTGAAGCGCTCCCACGTCCAGTCGCCTGGTAAGTCCTGGAGCGACAAAACGACCCAGTGGGAGTTGTTGTGCATCGCTAAATAAACATTTTTGGTAGTGTATAACAGTACTGGTAAAACATGCGTAGCGTATGGTTTCAGCCCGCATGGTGCAATAGCATGTGGCTTGTTTCTTCGAAGACCCCTGTAAAAACAATCTACTACTGCTGCAACTATGCAACTCTTACCATTAAAATCGCAGCTACACGTACACTGACAATTACTACTACTGCTACAACTACTGCTGCTACTAGCACGCGCACTACTAGTAGTAGTAGTAGTAGTAGTAGTAATAGTAGTAATAGTAGTAATAGTAGTAATAGTAATAGTAATAGTAATAGTAATAGGAATACTAATAGTAATAGTAGTAGTAGTAGTAGTAGTAGTA